>UZAN01053218.1:0-10295 GCA_900618425.1 Echinostoma caproni
ACTTTTGCTTAGGCAAAGTAGCTGTAGCAGCAGACGTACAAGAGATGTTTTTGCAGGTTAAAGTGCCTTAACGTGACTCGGGGGCACTAGGGTTCCTATGGTGACCTGAGGGAGATCCTAATCGGAAACCGAAGGTTTATAGAATTTTAGTTCACCCATTTGGTGCCACCTCGTCGCCATTTTGTGTGAAGTACGCCTTATGCCGCACGGTCGTATCCTTCACAGACATAGGCAATGGTCGAGTGAGATGTGCTGTGATTTTTAAGCAGTCAACCTTGCTGGAATGTTTTGTGATCACCAAGTCCAGGAGCCTAGGGTTATTTCCCACCCGCCACCTAGTTGGACCTGTGACATGCTGAACAACAGCAAGATATTGTACGAACTTCACTATATCGTCCCCAGACGTGCTGGGCGGATAAATCATTTCCTCTCACATTGCCTCAGGGGCGTTGAAGTTACCAACAATTACTACGGTTCCGTTCTTCTCTGCTAGAGTTTTTAGGAATGACAAACGCTGACGACCTTTTTCCTGACTTGATGCTGGGCTTCTGTGCGCACATGTTACCCAGTTATCCCTTCCTGGTGCTTTGATGCGAAAGGAAGTGTCTTGAACGTTTAGCGTCACTAACTGCCCCCAGTCCCTTGCTTATTATCGTTGGCTACCAGCGCCAATACTCCTCCGGCAATCCGCTCGCCACTTCGATGTGCCCTGTAAATGCAGTATCCTGGCGGTGCCAGTATTTCTACCTTTATATACTGGTGCAACCAGGTCACAGCTATACACTCGAAGCCTCTGGACTCAACCCTGAGTTCTTCCCATTTGTTCCCAATGCTGCAGGCAATGGTGTACAACATTTGCAGTCCCTCGTTCCCCTTTGATCCCTCTGTCTTTTTAACCTGGCTGACCTTGCACTCGGGTGCTACAGCCGAGTTCTTTCTGAGTCTTTTGTTACATTTGCCCTCGACACTTAGGTTGTTGTGGTTCTCCTCAGAACGGAGCTAACTATTTATGCCAGACTGCGTCCGGCTACGCTTGCATATGTCTCGCCAAGACTACCAGCCTTCGGTTGCATGTGTGTAAAGTCTATTCGATTGACACTTACTCTTGGGGATCCAACGGTTTCTGTCGATCTTAACTATGTCTCGCTCCTGATATTCAGACTGTCTCTCTGCCCTGTGGCAAGGAGATTCTGTCTGCTGTTACCGTTTTCACTGCATCAGCGGTTGCCAGAAACTCGTCTCTATACCTAGAGTTCCCGAACTCCACTAGAACCGGCCTGGCAGCCACTTGGTTACCACTTCGCTTGCCGGTTTACGTATTGTTGTAAACTTATTACGAATACCATTAAATAGTCATTATGCGTTGATGAATGTGAATCCACCCCTAACTTTGCCTTGATTTTAGTTATATTTTACTGTTGAATTCGCTGGTAATACGATAGTCACAGTACACGAAAAGTGGTTTATGTCAGACAAAGAGGTGTTATTGCCCAAACTGGGCCAACTATCAATTATTTTTATATGGCGATTGTGAAAGGTTCAGTAGCCTCGGTGGGATTCGAACCCACCCATGGACGCCGCCTGTACGTCAACCAATTCGCACTTGAGTGGGGCGTAGGCGAAACTGATACGAATCCCAAAATAAAACACGATTGTTCCGTAATGTTCTACGGTACTGATTTAGAAAAATCATTAAAAAGGCATAACAAAGCAAACCTCAAATATGCGGCCAAAAGCACTCAAGCAATCGGGAACCAAATAGGATGTCCAACAAGAGCCAACAGGACTTTAGTGACTAGGATGGTTGCTGATGTTCTTCAGAACCTGTGACTAATGTTTGCTCACATTCGTTTTGAATATCCGTCCCAAGAGGAAACAGAACCAAGCATTGGGTTTGTGGAAAAAGATATTCTGAATCTTCCGAAAGGTTGGAAGTAGGTTTGGTTACACCTAGGCTGTTATTTAAGCAACGGCAGCAGAAACCTGAAAGTAGATCTGATCAATGCAACGAAAGCGTGCGATAAAGAGCTCACCGTGGGGAACTGTGTCGGTGCACGCTTTTCGAGTTCATTAAGAGAACGATAATAGTTAAAGCAAAACTTAATCCTGGTAATGTCTAAGTTGCTATATCCAATGGAGAAACTTCCCTCAGAGGATAGCTATCGCCAACTGATGGCAATAAATGCTAAATCTCGACGGTACACTTGATTGTGTTTGGTGGAGAAGGGTCTATTAGTAAGAAGGAAAAGCCATAGCGGTAGAATTAGCTATCTGATTGAGAGGCTAAATAGCTACTTGATATGTGAACCTTGATGGTTCTGATAAATATTCCATCGTGATGTAACCATGTCTTGATAATCCTCCATTATGCATGACGGGTTGGAAACTGAACCCGTCCTGTTGCTAATCGCCAGTGTAGGTTGAAAGGGCTTCTGGTACATAATTTGATAATCATGACCAGCTTGAATGGATCTATTATGAACTTGGAGATGAACAAGAGACAAGAAAAGAAAACTGCCGTTGCGAAACTGTCGGTTGAAGAATCGCTACAGGTCGATCACGTTCTCTATCCACCCCAAATTGATATGTTGCGAGCATCGAGTCAACAGATGAAGAATTGTGTGTGAAGGGCGGTTGAAAGTGAGAATATGTCAATAAACACTTACCGGAAGAACAGAGTAACGTCCAATGTAACCATATTGGGTTGCGAAAGGATTTTCAAAAATCAACATGAAATGCACCGGCAGCCAAAAACCTTCCAGCACTCCTTTCCTGTACGTCTGCTGCTACAGCTACTTTGCCTAAGCAAAAGTGCAGATGTATTCCAACTGAGTTAGCTACGGTATTTGGTCCTGACAATAAGTGTTGGTTAAGACAAACTTCTTGATAGGTGGCTGCACAATCAAAGACTATTCTAACCTTTTCAAGTTTCTTCAGATTGACCACCGGATGACGTGGTAGGTACCACCTAGGTCTGTACGCGACTTCCAGTTGATAGTCCGGCACGCGGTCGAAATAGTCCTTTCGAAAGTGGTCGTTCAACAAACTATTCACATGGTCTCTGGTTTGGTTTTCCACGTTAATCCGATGCTAAATCGTTTCCCGTCATGGTTTATCGATTCCTCTACTATTTGTAACGCTCGAAGATTTTCCTCGGAGTGATGTATGTCACCATATGCAGGTCTTCAAATTCCTTGTTGTATAAATCCTCCAACATGCTGCTAGTTTTACTCTCCCGAGTAATTATAAACATTTATTTGCAAGCTGTTACGCTCAAGGATGGTCCCATAATCAACCATTCCAACGCAGTTTCGATCGCAAAGAGCTCATTTGGCCCGCGTATCGCCCATTAATCACCGAATGAGCTCGGGGGACATTACGATCAATTATCAACTGAACCATGGGGTTGGTCAGATGCTCCTTTCTATACCGTTTAGGTGGGTTAATTGAGCCGTTTTTTCCTTAGCCGGTACCTGAGCTCTTGGCATTATTAGATCGTCCATGGTGTATGCAGCGCATACCTTAATGCCTTTATCATCCAATGTGAAAATTCGCAGTGTCACCGCTCTTCCCTGACGTGTTTACCAACTTCGAATGATACCCTTTGACTAACTATATGTCGCTCTTCCGCCACGGTGTGAACGTTCATTCGTACTCCCGGGCCACTTAGCCCTAACAGTTCGGAAACTTCCTTATTAACTATTGTGGTATCCAAACCGCTATCTAGCAAGGCATATACCTTCAACGATTTGTCGCCGTGCATCTTTTTTACTGGGACTATTCCGAGGTAAGCAATATCATTCGGTGCGGAACAGAAATCCCCCACGATTGCTTGCACATTCGCAGACACTTGATCCCCACGCGACAAGTGAAGCAGGCTATGATGCTCGCCAGTGCAACCGTTAACCAAGCATTTACCATTTTCTTCACATGCCCGCGCCAGGTGTCCGTATTTAATGGACTTACGACAAAGCTTTAATTTCTCCACAATTTTCCGTCTCTCCACCACATCCGACTTGAGGAAACCTTCATATTTTGTAAGTGGGTGTGATTTCGACATAACGGGCACCGAAAGTTCTGTAATGATTCTGATGTTTGTCTAGTTGTAGTGACGTTCATATACGTGTTACACTGAGGGCCTCAGGGGCGATTAATTTCTATTGAACGCCTTGTGTTCACCAGCCTTCCAAAAGGACTGTTCTGAATCCTCGACTCTGCTTCTATCATTTCAGTGAAGTCGATAAACCGGTACAGTCCGCCATTGGATACGATCCTATCCGCCACTTCGTCCCACGTACGTTGTAAGCGTCTTGGCAATCGTGTAACTAATGACTCCAGCGCGGGTATGGAATCCAACTCGGATCCATATCTCATTTCCGTTAGGACCATGTAGCAGCTTCGCAATTTAATGATAAGCCTGCTCAGGCTCTCGCCTGTTCTACTCAATTCTGCTGCTTTAGCTAGAACGTTCTTTACTACAGCCCTGACTGCTTCGTGCGGTCGATCGGATAATTTATCGAGTATCTCCCTGGCCGTACGATACCCATCTTCCTCTGGCATTAGCATTCACGGTTCTATTGCCTCTCTAGCTACTCCCTTACAATAGTGTAACGGATAAGCCGGTTTTCTACCTTCCCCACAAGGAGTCTAGCAAAGAAGCCGTCGAACTGCCGTTTGAATCGCCAATATTCTGTAGCGTTGCCATCGAGAGAAATGAGTTCTAGCCGCAGGAGCTCTAAGCCGTGAAGGCTGTCATGCCTAGATGCAGGTATTCCTCTCACGCCCCTACTAAACTTCACCTCGGGCACACTCTCTCGCAGATAGGTTTCTACCCTTTCCTTGTAGCTTAACTTGGAGCACCTGGATGTTGCGTTTTATGCATCGTTGTTGCACTCAATCTCTGCAAGAGCCAGCTCAGCCTTGGCCTCGCACAATTGTTGATGAAAGACGGCCTCCTTTACCTCACTGTCTAATCTGTCTATCCCTCAATAACCGTAGTTCTACTTCTGCCTTTTTCATTGAAGACCTCGTGCTACGGTGTGATCCCCCCCAAGGATGGCGCAGCATTCGAGCCCTTAACGATGGTGGTTACTTCACCTTCTTTCTCTCCTGAGGACGATAGACTGACTGAGGTTGATTGACCAGGTTGACACGACATTAAGTTCAATTCGGGATCAAAATATTGAAAACAAAGAAAAAGAATGTAGAAGAGCTCACCGAACGTAATTTGACCAAGGTTTCAAACTGTAACGACTATCCGAAAAACGTTCAACATGAATCGCAATGTCTCGACTTCGACTGACCAAATTTCCAGCATGTAGGAAAACAGTTGAACGACAGTTGAAATTTCGTTTCTATTATAGGCATACATCAATACATACTTGCGACTTACGAAACCGTCGCAGGTCCCAGTTACAGAACGACAAACAATTGAGAAATTCACGGAGCGAGACCGCGAAGATACCGAGCGAGTACTGAGGAGGCCGGTTAAAACAACTGTTAAATGTTGAGTCCATAAAAGAGAAAGAAGAGATAAGAAAAGGACGACAATGGAATTAGAAAAGTATTGTGCATAAAAGCTTCCGAAAACCGTCACAACTCGGTCACGAAAATGAGATAGACGGGACGTGTGGTATGAGCGTGGGAAAACTGCATTTTCCTGGTGGGGTTGATATCATTGGGGGGCAATTTCTACAATGGGGCATGTAACTCTATACGCGGCGTGTCTCCACAACTTCACCATCTAACTGCATGGTAGTCGTGACCTTCCAATAAACACACTCTTCTAATGTTGAACACGTGTTCGCCGGCAGAAGTTTTCAATTTCACCGTCCATCTGGGTCCGGGTGGCTTTCTATGACGACGCCCAGTGGCCGGTTGTCGCGTCGAAGCTTTTCGTCAGCCATAAGGGTAACGTCTCCAACCTTCAGCGACCGTTCTCTATGCACCCATTTCTGACGAGCTTGAAGGATTGGCAGGTACTCTCTTGTCCAGCGCTTCCAAAATACCCTGCCAAGTAGTTCGCATGCTTCCAACCGGAGGTGCAGCAGCCCCTAATAGTTTTTGGCATATCTAAGCCGGTATTGGATCTTAGCAGCAGATGGTCATCAGGCATTCGTACCGTTTCTCCCTTGACAACTGCCGTCTCACCCATAGTGGCCCGTAGTAGTCCACTCTAGTTTCGGCGAAGGGCCGCCAACCTGGTCGTACTCGGGAGTTTGGTAACGATGCCATTTGATGCTTGCTGAGTATAGCGTTCTGGTGACGACAAAATAGACAATTGCCCACGATGCGCTTCACCGTAGCTCTCCCCTTCACTATCCAAAACCAATGGCGAATCGTATGTAGGTGGTTATTCCCTGCATGACCTTCTTTCACGTGAATAAGTGTGATGAGTGTGTGCGTGATATGGTGCATAGTGGGCAAGATAATGGAGTGTTTAGCATCAAAATCCAATTCGCAGTTTGTCAATCTACCACTTACTCTCAGCAAACCATCCACCAATATTGGACAGAGTTTTCGGAGAGAGCTGCAAAGTAATGCACGTCTGTCGGAGCCACAATGCCCCTTGTTCAACGTCTGAATCTCCGACGGGAAGGTCTGCGATTGAACCATACGAACGACATCAGTCTCTGCTGTTTTTAATTCGGTTGGAATGATGGGCCCAATGTTCAAGATGTCGTTAGGTCGGGATCCTTTCATGATAGCGAGTTGTTGTTTGAACCTGGTCCACCAGACTACCACCCTCAGCACCTTCGTCCATCGTGAAATCGGTGCAGTTTCTGTAGTAGGATGTTGGTTAAGGCGACCAAAGTAACGGTACTCTTAGTCTCTAGTCTCTCTAGCAATCGGTCGCATGTCGTCCTCCATGGCAACGGTACTGCGAACCGGTCGGGCTGGCACCGTGTCCCTGTTTCGACTATTGCTAACGCCTGGTTGTCCTCTACAAAAGGGCCCCCTTTCTGGTCGGTCAAGTCATCAAACTCATTATCACACATCCTTTGGAGAGCTTGTTCGATCGTATCGTTGCTAGTGGTGGTGAAGTTAACTGATAACGGTTTACGATTTGTCGCGTGTGGCGGTCCAAACAACGTCCACCTGAACATGGTGCGAGCAGCATATGGTTCTTTCCTGCCGCCCAGTCTCTGGTCCAGGACCCAGTGTGCTTCGGGCACGTCACACCCTGTTAGCAAATCGACTTCGGGAGGTCGGCTTCTTCGAAACACAAGTCTCGCAGGTTCGGCCAGCGCGTTGCTGATTCCCCGATCGATTCCTTGTTCGAACGACATCCTTTTGTTCCAAATTGTGCGAATTTTGAGTACTGCGCCTCCCGAATAGATCAACAGGTAACGTGTAGCCGAAATCGGATCCCAAAACTTCAACAAAACAAACGATCCAGCACGTTTCTAGGGTACTGCATTGTTAGACGATCGAATAAGCAAACAAATATGTACAAACCTCAAAGTGATCTCGAAACAACTTGAAAACAAGAGCCAAGTGTTACCGTGAGCGTAATTCAACAAATTCATCAAATCAGTTGGTCTTCCGTTAGTTTGCTGACCCCCGCGTAGGTCAACAACATTCTGGAATTCCCTTCCAGCGATTGTGGTGGATAAGAAGACAGACGCTGCTTTCGAATTGCGTCTGAATGAGCACCTGAAAGGGCTATGGAGGAACGAACGCTTGTGATCGGACCTTTCACCCAGCGGCGATGGGGCTTACACGGGCACCCTGCACTCTGCCCTCTATCCCGAAGACTGGAGACTGGATAGAATACGCCTGGATAAGAACAGCACGCTGACCGTTACGCTACACACGAACGAGCCAAATGTGAGCGCTCCGGTCGCGATTAAAACAAGTAGGGTACGGATGAAGCAGATAAACAAACAAAGTCAAATGGTAGGATGGATGTGTAAATGTACAAAGGGAGTAGAATGTCAAATGTTTATGTATGTGTGAGGCGGATGGTGTTGAGTGAATAGAACATGAAATTCACGAAATGTGAAACTGAGATAGATTGACTGGGCTTTACAGGAAGGGTTTACACAGATCAATCAATACACCGCCTGGCAAAATCCTTCCTCGTGTCACACGGTCAAAGGGAAATCCAAGGGAGTACCATTTCTCACCCTAGCTACCTATTCTCTACAGTCTTGTGCCATTTTATCACGCCTTTAGTCGTCCTATCCATCTTCGCCAACTCAGGAGGTTAGGCACAATTGTTCCCAATGATTCATAGCGCTTCCCTCGCTCTCTCACGGGTGGCTCAGGAGGTTAACCACAAGCCGTTCTTCATAACTTACAGTGCCTCCGTCGCCAACACGGAGGACTCCTCAGCCGCTTGGGTTCCCGGTCGATTCTGCTTCTCCTCCCCCCAGGAAGAAGATTCGGCGGATATCTCGCAGGGTTTCGCCGGTTGCCGTTTTCACCTTAACGGGGTGCAAGAGTCCGTCGTCGTCCGGGAGGCATTCTTTGGTGATCACCAGGGGCCATTCATCTGCAAGCAGTACAATGTCCTCAACCCGAAAGTTTCTTTCTCTGAGTATCCATTTCTGACATGCCTGTATGGTAGGTTAGGATTATCGGACCCACCGTTTCCAGAAAACTCCCGTTAGGTAGGTGGCCTCTCTCCAGCTGCTCGAATAATATTTCGTGATAGTTTGTCGTACCGCCAGTCCGCGATTCGGTCTCAAAAGTATCAGGTCGTTCGGCGCAAGCGCGAAACCCGGGGCTTCACTCGCGACTGGTGTCAAGGGCCTATTGTTCAATATGCGCTCCACCTCGGTTAGGGCCGTGTTCAGGGTCTCATCGTCGATGGGCTGTTGGTTGCATACAACCAATAGGATTCTTCTCATCGACCTTATCATTCGTTCGCAAACCCCGACTCCATGGCTAGCGTACGGCGGATGGAAGTGCCATTGGATAGTTTGGCAGGTCAGTCGCCTGCGTAGTTTGCTCCGGTCGACTCGGGACAGCCCCCTTTGCAGCTCGTTCATCCCGCCCACGAAGTTTGAAGCGTTGTCGGAGTAGATGTTATTCATTGCTCCGCGCCCGCTCATTAATCTTTGGGTGCCATCAGGAACGATTCAGTAGAAGTACTGTGTGCCATCTCTAAATGCACCACGCGAGACTGCATGCAAGTAAACAGACACCCGTACTGCTTTGCCACCGATCTCCTGCATTTCATCAGCTACTTGCCGAACTAATCCACTCCCGTCTCCGCGAACGGCCAACCCCCGTTCAAACCTTAAATTCTGGTAGGGCTGTCTTCAGCTGCATTCCGGTTCCGCGTTTTGGCGGCGACAGAAAATACATTTACCGATGATCCCCGTTATTACGGTTCTACCACGTGATATCCAAAATCTTTTCCGAATGGCGTTCAGTTAGTGGTTATTCCCCACGTGCCCGTTTTCTGCGTGAAGCTGGCGTATAAGCGAGATGGTGACAGGGCTACCGGCTGGCAGAATGATCGGATGTCTACCGTCGAAGGCCAAGGAAGAATTGTCTAGTCTCCCTCCCACGCGTAGGTACCCTTCAACCAGTATGGGGTTCGGCTTTTGTAGCGCGCTCCGTTGGATTGCAGTCCCTTTTGGGTTCTTCCCTGCGTTCACTTGCAGCCTCATTATTTCGAGGGGAAAATGCTGCAGTTGTACTAATCTCACGACGTTGTGCTCCGCTCTCAATAGGTCGTCCGTCGATAAAGGTCCCAAACGCAGCGATTCATCAGGCCGAAATCCGGTCATGATCATCACCATATGTTCAAATCTTATCCACCAAGCGAAGGGACGAATCATTCTGCTTGAGGACGAGAAGCTTTCCAGTTTCCTTATCAGAAGGAAAATGACGTCGCGTTTCACCGTCATGATTACCCTTTTGACTTCTATCAACTTGACGGGGGTGGGGGTGCAAGCACTGTACTCTCGTCCTTTGACGCGGCGGTCAAGAAGGTCGGCCCACCGAGCCAAGCACGTGGCTTGTCCAATGATTTCAAGCCTCGGGAGTAGTGATCGGCTTGGTTATCCGCAGGCCAATCACCACTGGGACGTTAGTTTAGGCTAGCTTTATCTTAAATCAAATATTGTGTCTTAGCGTTTTCTCTCTTGATCATTGTTGCTGATTTTCTGTTTCTCTTAGTCAGCCTTTTATAGTATCGGTTTCTCACTCTTATCTCTCAGGTTTATTCACTCCTATTAGTTTATGTGCATACATACTCAATGGTGAAATTAGCCCGAGTAGCGATCCCCAAGGTATCCAACAGACCTTCACCCGCCCGCAAGAGAAATATTGAGAGTAAA
>UZAN01053226.1:0-15528 GCA_900618425.1 Echinostoma caproni
GGAAGATGACTATCGTGATCGTGCCGAAATGCGATCTTTTTGGTTCGCAGTACGATCATGGTTCAAGAACCATGCCAACAACTGCTTCTCAGGGTCCTGGCATCTTGTTTTGCTAACGATTAATCTGATTAGGTCAGCTGTGGATTAGGAGATTGCTATTTTCGCAGCCTTAGCCAGACTCGATTTGTTTGGTACGTTCCCAGAGGGTTGTATGCAGGCATTGTGGATTGGATTTAATCGGTGCCGAAAGGACAAGAAAAACTTGCCGTCTTCGTGCGTTGTAACTAACTTCGTAGTCCACGGATGGTGTCTGCGTTTTTTAATCGCCCTGCAACTGTTCCGCGTGGATTGAGTATTCTAATCCTTTTCTCAACCACTTGTAAAGCGCTACCTCCGATGAAGAGAAATTCAGGTAATCAGCAAACAGACGTGCACATTGTTGCTTGCGAAACAGTCAGTTTTTGTTTTATTTGGTAATTGAACACCGAAGCTCAATTCATGTTTGGGTTTTTGACCGGTACGGAAGGCTGATATCTTAAGAATCAAACCCTGGGGTCATTTGGAAAATTCCTGTATATTCACATTGGTCGTTTTAATAGCCGCAAAACCACTGACCTGATCAGATGACAACAGAACTAGCATCAAACTGCGCCTACAAGTAGTCGATTTATATACTCTACACAGCAATGGCAACGAGCTACAGGAAAATGAATAATGCACAGAGTCCGCGAAAATGGTTGAAGAGTGCTGTTTTATTCTCGATCAATGATAACTGAAGCACGGTGAACTGTCGAAGGGCTCCTAGCGGTAACTCACAGAAAGTTGCAGGCAATATTCAGTTCAATCGACGCGCCAATTTCGACAGTTATTTTAGTGGCTGAATGATGTTCGGATGGAGTTCCTTCGTGGATAAAAGAAGACTGTTCCTCTCATCTACATGAACAGTCTACGGAGTGAGTCGGATCGCCACTCTGTGACAAGAGACACATGTAGTGTGTAGGAGGATGACAGGGTTAATACGCCTACGGCACTACAAGTCTTGCATGAATAAATCATTATCAGTACATAGGTTACATGTCGTATTGAAGTACCGAATCACAAATGCAACTGCAGCGATGATACCTTAATACAAAGGGTCCGTCCAGTGCCTTGTTGATACCCAGTATGATAACCGGAACTAACGGAATATCATTTTGTATTAGAGGGTCTCAGCAAGCAGACTACTTTAGAAGACTGGAAATAAACACAAAAACGTTTGGTGACCAAAGACTAGATGAGCGGGTCATGTTGTGCAATAATAGCTTAAACATTTGGGTAGAAATGATTAATGCCTACAAAGTGAATTTTGCAGAAAACGACTCATGCTGTATGAAAACGAATATGAACAGTCATTGCCCGAAACAGATATACCGCAGAACCTTTAATATGTTCCCTAAATTCTCCTATGCTAGTAGCCGATTATACTGATTTGATTACCAGGCAATAGAGATAGGCTGGATTTCCAAATCAAGTCAAGCCGATGCGAATCACCGCCAACCAACAATTTATTTACATTCTGAGTTACAAGTAAGAACGACATAAATGAATTGATTAAGCAGTGATCAAAACCCCATAGATTTATCAATTAAAGTTAACAAGTCTGTTTAGGTGAACTTAAATCCATGAGCATAGTTACCGCTCAGGATGAAGGCGAAATATAATGATACTGGCCTCGTGGTACACAATTGGAATAACGTCCGTATGACAGATGAGCGTAATGAAAATGAAATCAAAGGCGAACATGGGAAAAGTTTATGTACAGGTATTGAGAGGGGGGGGGGGGGNGGGGGGGGAGATGAAAGACCAGAAAATAAATGCGGTTGGTTCGTATAATATGGAAACAAAAATGCGATACACTGGGTAGTAGGCACTCTCAGAGTACAAAAACATTTGTTTCAAGAACTGTGAGAATCAGTAATAGGGCAAAGTATATCAGGTTTCCATGGCGGTAAGAAGTAGCAGATCGGTTTGCTGGCTTTGTATGCGGCCTGGAGAGCCAATTTTGTAGCGAATTCTCCTGGTTCATTGCAGGAATCCAAAGCTGATTAGGGACATTAAAATAAATCGCATTAAAAGGCGTGCGTGCGTCCGGTTTCTCAGCCGGTTTAACATTATGCCTGAAAAAGGCTCTGGACGGGACTCCATCTGGAGCTGTTGAATGAGATGACCGACCGCCGGATAATTGCGCACTACCAGCATCGGGGTAAGCGTTTAGTGACGTGGGCTTCGTAGAAGAACTGTGCAATGAGGTGTACATGTGGGTATTTTGTGACACCGATTTGGGGGAATGCTGATAAAGAAGAAAGAACAAAAGCTATATATGCCGGATGAAGCTTCATGACGAGTGGAGCCTATTCCAAGTGAAATAGGTGGGGAAAAGCAATGAATGAAAGTAAAATAATAAGTAATTTCGGGTACAGATTGAAAATTACTATGAAATACCTGCCAAGTGAATTGCGCCCGTCAGCCTGTGGAATTACACTAAATTGGTCGATATTCACAAACAGGTTGCCCTTAGTTGTCATGGCTAAATAACACAAAACTTATGCATGCCCTAATGCATCATGTTGCTTGCGATGTTATCTACTCGACCATCACGTGAATTCTTTTCACAAAATAAAAGATACAGCAATCCTTACTCCAAGTCTGGTCAAGGGCGAACTTTTCGGAAAACTGATCATACCGTTGCGGGTTTCCGCGAAACGTTTCCTAAAGACCTGTGTAATAACACCTACTTGGTCAGTTAGTCTTACTTACTTCTCGTGGTAGGAAGCTTTTACTGGAGTGAGAAGGCGAAAAGTCGCACCCCGGGGCCACAACCCAATGAAAGAGGTATTCACAGCCTATAGAGAACTTGAGAAAACTTGATTCAAAGCCAGCCATGATGGACGCGTTCCAGGACATTTTACGTTCATCGACTTGATTGTGCGATGGTGTTCGGCACCATAGACTGGCAATCTCCGTATGACTGAACTAACTGAACCACAGGTCAATATGATTGTTCACGGCCTCGTGGGATACAGTATCCTGTCGAAGGATCAGAGTGCGGTCCCTCAAATTGACCTCCCGATCCAGAGCAAGCGACTGATCAGTACAGTAGCATACACCACTGGAATTATCATGGCAACAAGCACTACCACGGAAATACTTCAATTCGATTTTCTATACTACTGCAAGACAGTTTGAGAAATAGGAATCGTGTTGTCATGTGTAAATACTCTGTACCAATCACTGTCTGTTTCATGAGTACGAATGAAACGGGGAAGAACCGCTGTAGTGATCGCATGGGTGGGTGTGGGAAGGTCAGGAGGTTAACAACAGCACAGGTCTCTCTTGCTATCGCTTGCCTGGTTGGAATCAGAGGGACGCCAAACGTTGTAAGCTATGGACTCTCCGAGAAATGATTTCGAATAGTAACCAGCGGCGTGAGTGCTACAAAATTGGAATTTTAAAGTCTGTGATCTCCGCGCTATCGAATAAAAGATTAAAAAGTCGTAATTCGAATTGTGAAAAGTTTAGTAACCTCGGTGGAATTAGAGCCTACTCTTTTGCACTCTATAAGCTGAGTGACGAAGCCATACTGATAACACAAGTCCTTTCAAATTTGGTTCACTCATCCAGCATTGTCTTTTCTTCATTATGCAGATCGGTTTGCGTTCTTTTTTTAATTAGGCTTATTTCAATGTTGTTTTCGTTGTTCAGAGAACACATTAACAGGGTCCAATGAAATGAGAAGCGCGATACTAAAAAATCCTAATAACTCGAATAAGATTAGCGGGATTGTATCCAACATCCATTGGTAAGTGGATGAATGTGGACCGTGATTGGCTAACTTTGGAACAATAGGCGTGTGTACGGGCAAAAGAAACCCATAAAACCGGACTGACATTACACGAATTATCACCCCGAGAAATCACCTAACACCGAGATCAAATGTTTGTTCTCTTTCGATCGTGGGGTAGGTCGGAACATAAAAGTATCAGGCCAGTAAGATGTCTTCCCACAACCATGTTGCTAAACTCGCAAAGGATCATATGAACGCTCGCTCGCTAGCGAGTATCCACACACACCTACATACAGGGCTCACTAACCACTGACTAAACGAGGAATTTCGGTACAATCACATCCCAGCACTGTCTCACAGCTGGGTCGAAACGAGAAATGAAGGCACAATATGTGATAGAAGGGAGAGGGCGAGCTCGGCGTCCGGAAAAGGGTTAGATAAACTACTGTAGGCTGAATGGTAAAAGGCAACAAAAAGACATGCGCGCAGGTGGAATTAAAGACAAACCCTCTTTGCAGTAGGTCACGACAGAACGGGTGTATATTCCACCTCGTGCAGATCACAAGTACACACAGGACCGACCGTAACATTCTCACCAATTCACCCTCGACTGGTAGCGTTTGTCGGTCGCTCTCATCAAAACTTTAACAGAATCATAATGATTTTTTGGCTAACACAAACCGTGTTGTTTTTATGGCAAAAACCTTGCGATAGAGAGAATTCGTGCGACCAAACATATCAAAACCGCAAATAAGTCACTCGACAAGTACATAAATAGTTAAAAGAAATTCACGGAAACACGTTATTTATATAAGATTTCGCCGTTTGTTCGGTCCATTTACGTCGCTTATTGTCAAGTCATGGAGCACGCTCTAAATCATTTGAACTTTGAAGTGGACCGGAGTCATCTGTCGTTCTCTCCGGTCAAACAAACTGTGGTGATCCAACGGACACAGGAGGCTACTTCTGATAGCGATTATTGGGAATTATCTGTAGTTGAAATACAATGGTCTTACGAACGCGTTATAGTCGGTAATATTCACCAACGTGAGACTCGACTTGATTTGTAGCTGTGAAATGCAACTTCCAAAATCGGTCCATCTTTATCTTGAAAGTTTTACCATTGATGCAGTTCAGGGATCATTATCATCATCATCATACAACGAAATACAGTTAAGTGAACTTCGCTGGTCATCACCAAGCCGATACTGAAGGGATAGGTAGTGAGCCTGTTAGGAAGAGGGGGAAAACCAGTGAACTCCATAGTCAGCCCACAGAGTACGTAGCCTAACTGTGTACACAGAGATTTTCTGGTGGGACAACTAGATGAACAATGTCGAGGTTAGGCGCAGAGTTTTAGGTGATCGCGGTCGCCCACGGAAGCAGATAGCTGACTTCCACAGATTGTGTTTGTTGGGGCACGAACTGCGCCTGTCGTCAAATGGATTGCCACGACGTTTGATTTTTGTTGAGGCAGTGAATGAAAAAAGCCAAGGTTGGGACAGTCTGGCCGAACTAAGACTTAGCATGAGGGTCTGAAAACCCTGACCAGGAGACTCAGTCATACGGCTTGCGTTTGGCTCTCCGGATGGGGACCGCGGGATTAGTGTAATAATCAACGGTTTGAGACACCGAGTGACATGGCTGAGCGTCGTAAACAGCGGCGCTCGTGCATCCGCTCATTATCCTTGCAACCTTAGTCTACGCATATCAATTCCTTATTTTTACATTGACTCTGCTCTTAACATTCTAAACTACAACCCCAGCTAACGCACAGGCAGAATCATCCAAGTTCGAAACATTTCTGGCTGAATCAACTAGTGCTCTAAGGAACAAGTGAGCTGTGCTAATAGGTCATTAGTGCAGTGTCACGTGAAGCCAAAGAGATTCAACTAGTCGGCGGTCAAACGGTAACGTACTTTTATGCCCTGTCTGTGAAGTTCGATGGTCTTGCACAAACAACAAGGACACAACTTTACAGTGCCACTGCTCCCACTGACCCATATGCACAATCCACTGCCTTCGAAACTAAAATCAAACGCTTCACTACTTGATTACTGCCTACCGTTTGTGCGGTGCTTTCCCCAGGTCGGTCGACAAAACAATGGCAGTAATTTGTCCATTTGGAAGCTGTTGTTCACACCTGTCTGAATTACACCTTACATGGTCAACATCCGGTACAGTCAAGTGCAAATATCTGAACGTTGACCCCTAATTATTCAGCTCTTCGTTTATCCCGTTGTTCTGCATGGGTCACATTTGTTTTCTTTTAGTCTCGAGGTGAATATCTGAACGATGGAACAGACCATTCATCATTTTGGAGTTCAACTGTGTTCAAACAGTGGCGGGACGATAACCCATCCGTGAGAGGTCATCACCGTCTGGAAGATGAATGCATCTGGTGACTTCAAGATACTAGTGATAAAACAGGGGTGACAAAGAAAATAACTCGGGAAAATTTTGCACGGTTATCACGACAAAGGAAGTGTACAATGAAATCGTTCAGTTTCGACAACGAAATGCACAGAAGTATTGGACCAGTGCCATCGATTTACCTGATTTGCCCTATCCGGATAATGAACCAAATAATCTTCATCATCCAAGGACGTTTCGAAATTTTGATTATGCAAAAGACCGTGATTGGGATCAAAATCAGCAGATATGATGTTGGTTTGTGGCAGTAAAGATGAGTCAGAATCATGCCATGGGACGTAACCACTGCCATCTGTCACAGAGATTTCTGGTCCCGATTCAATCTGAACCGGTGATGTGTGTGGAGTAAAATTGTTCTGTCCAGTCAGTAGGTGAACTGGTGAATGCTGATTCTGTTGGAGGTAGAGAGGTGATTTGAGGGTGATGGTGAAAAAATTTAAGAGACAGTAATAGTAATAATAATAATAATAATAAATCTATTTACTGTCTGTTTTGTCTAATAATTATAGAAATGCAATATAAACTTGTAGGAAGGGGGTCACGGTCACACAAAGGCTGTCTGGGGCACATCAATGGTATATAACTAAGTGATAGTGTGCAACTTTCGATGTCCTATAAATCCTAAGAAAGACTATGAATGCTGGTGAACTATTAGAAATGAGGGTAATGGAGTTTTGGGTTTCACTGTGTGGTGAATTTCATCAGGCGCAGAGCATGTGAAACGTGAGCAGAAAAACTCGGAAACAGTCGACAACTAATTCCACTTGATTGAGTTTCATCAGCAGCGCGAACCATCGAACCCAACGAATGTCGAACCCGAGACGTTACAGGTGGAACGCAAGTATGTTATTTGACCATTTGGTAAACGACGGTTTTCATTTTGTCTATACGCCATCTAGCGCAGCCGATTTTTGCAGGATTTTCGAGTGTATCACACCCAGATCATACCAGCCCTAGACTCCACCAAGAAAAAATGAGCTAAATAAATCATGTTACCAGTTGAGAAATGCAGATCAGCGAACCGAATAGTAAAGAAATGGATTCAAGACAGCACGGGACGGAAGAAAAACTACGACAAACCCGTTTCCTTTAGAACAGAACACCTATAATGTAAGTGCAATATACGGCAATGATCTCGTGCCGATCGACCCGCCGATTGTCCTTCGAGAAATGTGGATATGGAACTTAAAGACCCAAACCGGATGAGCAATTGAGATATATTTCAATTCCTTTGAGAAAACCTTGTGGGATTTTCACTACACACAAAAAACAGGTAAACTGGCGAGAATAGGTACTAGTCACGTGATGAAATGTATGACATACTTAAAAATGTATAAGTACCACTCACCCCTGAGAGCGAGCCAACCGACACATTTGTGACCATAGTCAATGAGACATCCGAATGCGGTATACAGTTCCGCGATTGTGAGTTCCAAAGTGTTTGAATTCGATCTTCTAATACAGGATCGTCAATTGGCATGAAATCCGGATCACCATCGAATTTTAGAATGCTATGCAGCATTTGTGTCACATTCCGCAATCGTGTAATCAATCGTGTGACCGTGGGATTGAGAGACGATACTTTAGATAGAAATTTCCTTGGGCTGTTGTGGCTGCAGGTGTGAGGAAGTATGACAGTGTGTGTGTGTGATAAACTCTATTCGGGAAAATATCACATTACAAGCGGTGCTGGACGGTTTGTTTTGAATAAGTAACAACCGTCCCTTTATTTGAGAGGACTGAGGAGCAAAATAACGCTCCGTTTTAGACAGGATTTCAGAGTGAGACAAAAACTCGAACATACCCATATGCGGTTTCCGTTCGACGCAGGTCAGATAAATCGGAGCCTGAATACAATTCACATTTTTGTACCCACAGAGATGCATCAGACGATCGGCAATATTACCTAATCTATTACAAAGCGTAATTGGTCATTAAACCCGGCCGAAAGATATTTCCCTTATGCTCGAATTACTGTCTGTCAAGCCCAACGCACTGACTAACTTCCCATGAAAACAAAATCCAAATATAAATGGAAGCAGTGATCATTCCTGATGGGTACCGATTGGTGCAGTGGTGGCACACGTCTCCCATGCGAGGAATTCAAGATTACAATCCCGGTGAGTACACAACGATGAAACAGAAATAGAAAGCGAACTTCAAGTCCAGTGTGTTGGAACACTCAAACACTGTTCCAACTGATACGCAATACAGGAGATCGGCTAACCAAAGTTAGTGAAACAATCTGCGACAAAGTGAACAAGCTATTCATAATAGGAAACAATGACTTGACTGGTGGGCGGAGTACCTCAAAGAACAGTTCAGCTGACCATGCGCTAACCACGCGATCTCCTCCGGTGTAGCTGACGTTCTGTGGGCAGTATCATCTGAATCTCCTACTGCAGCAGAAGTTCGTTCTTGCATCCAAGCCCTAAAGAAAGGGAAAGCAATAGGACCGGAAAGGCTTCCTCCCACATTTTTCAAGATGGGGGGCGATGATTTCGTAGACTCCGTTACTAATTTAATTTAATGGGTAACATCTGGTTAAACGAGCGCCTACCATCATCTTGGGGCGAATCACTGATCGTTCCAGTTTTTAGGAAGGAACCTCGCAACGACTGGGCCAACCACCGTGGAATAATTTTGATCCCAATCGTCATCAAGTTACTAGCCTCCATCATACTTCGACGTCTGACACCGTTTAGCGAGACAAACATCCACGAACAACAAGCAGGATACATCCACGAACAACAAGCAGGATTTCGACCAGGTCGCGGTTGTATCGATCAAATCTTCACCCTGCATCAAGTCTTCGAGCTACGCCATACGCACCGTCGACCAACGGTTGTCGTGTTCCTTGACCTAAAAGGAGCCTTCGACTCGGTTGATCGTGAATCCCTTATGGGTTTGATCCTTCGCAAAGGAATGTTGCAAAAGTATGTGAACATACTGAGTTCACTCTACTCACACACCTCTAGTAGCGTAAGGGTCTACGGTAAGCTGAGTAGGTCGTTCGTAACTAGCAGCGGTGTTCGTCAAGAGTGCCCTCTTTCACCATTCCCGTTCAATTTCGTCATAGACGAAATACTGGAGAACACGCCAAGTGGTCTCCAAAATATAGGTATTGAATGGGCAGCTGGTGAAAAGCTGTGCGATTAGGAGTATGCTGACGACATCGTTTGCTTATTCGAATGTATGGATGATGGACAAAGAGCACTTGAAAGATTAACAAGTTCTGTCACTCCGATCAGCATGTGCTTTGCACCTTCAAAGTGCAAAGCGATGCTACAAGACTGGGTGTCGCGGAGTTCTGTTCTGAAACTAGACGGTCAGGAATTAGCTGAAGTTGACTGCTTGTCGTACTTAAGTAGCTGCGTGACCAACAACGGTATTGCATCAAAGGAGATAACCGACTGCATTTCCAAGACTTGAGCAGCGTATGCAGGACACAAACACCTGTGGCGACGACGTGATGTTTCACTGAAGTTAAAAAGTAGCGTATACTGCGCAACCGTACGATCAGTCCTGCTTTACGGTTGTGAGACTTTGAATTTACGGGTAGAAGAAACTCGTCGTTTAGCAGTGCTCGACAACCGACGTTTACGTAGTCTGGCCCAGGTTGGATGGAGTGAGCGGGTTAGTAACTTAGAATTAAGTCGTCGGGTGTTTGGGAATATATCAAACAAGAACTCGCTATCGCATCGAATCTGGCTCTATAGGCTCCGTTGGTTAGGACACGTTTTGCGTATGTCCGACGGTCGCCTACCGCGGCGCGCACGAACAGTTTTAAAGTCTTGTTTCAATAGACCGAGAAACACTACAGGGATAGATAAAGTATAATATGCAGAACGCATTGTTCAACAAAAGAGAACAAAACTTGTTGGTGAGTGCGAAATTGTCTGTGCTTTCGGAGCTGGAAGGAGAGTCGCCGAAGTTTTCCCATACAGTTCTGAATGTGCGTCGCCCACCGAAGATAGTAACACCCAAATATTTGGCTGAGGTCACTCTAGATAAAAGGTTACTATAAAGGGTTACAGAGTCTGACGGGAATGTAGAGCGGGAGGAATTAAAAATGCACTCCAAGCATATGGATATGTTAAGATTAAGACCAAACTGGTTTGAAACCTGTTCGATTCGGGACAGATTTTCAGTGAAGGGAGAAAATTCCGAAGAAACGGCCTGACTTAAAGCAACATCGCCAGCCTACTTTTGGATATGAGCAGGGTGTGGAACTGAAAGATAATTAATGAAAGCAGAGAAAGGATACGAAGAGAGGACTGCATCTTGAAGCACCAGAATTATTGACTAGAGGACATGAGGTATTCCTGCCCAGCTTTGTGCACTGGGTTCTTTCGGTGAAATAATCAGAAAGCCTTGAGCGAGGCTGTCTCGGGGTGCCAAAAGCTTCAAGTTTAAAAAGAGGGATGACCGGGATAGAATCAAAAGCAGACAAAAAATCGAGAAAAAATGCAACGAACAGATTTGGCAGAGCTGTTTAATGACTTGCTTACAAAATGGACCCGAGTAGACACAGCATCCAAAGTGGATCTGTTGGTTTATACGCGAACCGAAGAGGATCACGGGGAATGGTGACAAGTGACTGTAAGCGACTCACGATGGCTCTCTCAGTCAACTTTAGAACCACAGAAGTCAATGCGATGGGTGGGTGGGGGGATTTTTGCAAGTACGGTTGAGGATGAGAACTGCGCAACCGTACGATCAGTCCTGCTTTACGGTTGTGAGACTTTGAATTTACGGGTAGAAGAAACTCATCGTTTAGCAGTGCTCGACAACCGACGTTTACGTAGTCTGGCCCAGGTTGGATGGAGTGAACAGGTTAGTAATTTAGAATTAAGTCGTCGGGTGTTTGGGAATATATCAAACAAGAACTCGCTATCGCATCGAATCCGGCTCTATAGGCTCCGTTGGTTAGGACACGTTTTGCGTATGTCCGACGGTCGCCTACCCCAGCGCGGCTTGTTTACAGTGGCTGTTACAGACTAGAGAAAGCCACGTGGAGGTCAGTAGATGACGTGAAGACGAGACATAAAAAATGCACAAAGCGATTAGGTAGATTAGGTGTCTCTCGTCTTCCGGGGTGGGGTCGAAAAGACTCCGAAACTGCATGGGTAGAGACACTGAAGATCATGGCTGCGAACTGACAGCCATGGCGGTCATGCTGTCACTTCTTATCAGACCAAAATGCTTGAAATAGTATGTATGCACAGTTGAACTGTGTGTTGACCATAGAGGTACGCTTTCTTTTCCCGTCCCTAAAACTGCGACCAATCCCTGTCCTCCTCACACATTCTCACTTACGTGGTATTCAATGAGTTCGGCAGCGATCAGTTACGTTCGCTTCACTGTATTACGCTGTACAATGACGATGATGATGATGACAATGCTGATGAGTCTAGTGTATCCCGATTGTACGATTTGCTGGGTGATCTGACTAATGATCGTTCAAAGTTATAAGCGGATACTTTAAACTACTGCCCTTATTCAGACAATAAATTCTCTTCAAATAAAAAGGTATACTTAACGAGCGTAAAACGTTTCTTCCTGTTTCGGAGGTGACGGTATGATTAAGGCGTAAAATAACATACCAGTAACTTCAAGTGTAAAAACGAAAATCTTAAAGGAACTGCTTGAAAAGCAATAATATTCTGTTTCAGTCCACACTTTGAGGCTAACTTACATAGAAACGAATTTTCCATTCCAGCACTTGCTACTCGGTTTGCCGGAAGATTGGGCGTCGCGTAGCAATTGTGAAGAGCAGAAAATTTCGTCCAAATTGGAGAACAGAGATCGCACAGACAAATACTGGAATACAGAAATAAATACAGTTAAACGGAAAGGGAAAGATGCGCAAGTCAACAATTGGGGCAATTTGAAACGGGATTATGTATTACCTTCTCATGCATTAATTTTGTCTGATTTTCCAGTGAGGGAAGGGCACGAAAATAATCCACCGTCTCCGGGATAGATGGAAACGCAAGTGATCCAGGAGCATAATATATCTGTCGTTTCTGTCGTTCTAGGTCCGTCATTGAGTTTCCACCCTGGTCATTGCAACGTTCTGAAAGCTACACAGCAAAACAGGCGAACGATTTCAGGAGTAAAACAAACATACATAACGTTCGTTGAAAACCACTGTCAAGATTAAGTTCACACCTTTAAAAATGTATTCGACGTACGATAGCAAATACCAAAGACGGAAACAAGAATGAACTAGTAAAATGTTTGCTATTTCTCATTTCTGTGAGTAGGAGAAGAATCAACTCGGTAAGATGAGAGGCTGGGAGTGATCGAGCAACATAGGTCACCGTAAATGACGCACACGGGAGAGAAATTCGAACCACGCCATCGCAAGTTATGTCACTGTCATACTTCAGCCATTCAGCTATAATGTAGTTTCCAGATCAATCTTCCCAGTCGAAAATAAACTTGGGAGACTGAGGGCTTCAGTTGGTATGGTTCTCACCACAGGAAGGGGTACCATAGAGGACAAACTCCATGAGTCACACCGGTACCCATAAAACTGTGTAAACAGTGTTATCAAGACCAGATTTGTGAACGAGAAGACAGTAACCATCAAAACCGTTTGTGTTGATGCAACATTAGTCCACTGAAATTCTCCATTTTCTGCTCGACTCTACCTTCAGCTTACCTGTATTTCCCCTACTGTTCATTCAAACGGGCAGCCAAAAGGCAGCAACCAAAATCGGCGCACAGAATTGTATGGTTAATGGTTGTTCAAACTGAAATTGAAACTGAAACGAAGTCCACGAAATACGGATTTTACGTAACATTACATGTTCGGGAAGAATTGCGGCCAGGTTGGATGCTAGGGAATGACACAAACTGCATGTACTCATTAATAACGATAATGCCATGATTTTGTTTATTTATTACACAACAAATGTACCATACAAGTTTAGGAAGTAAACCGCGGCAAATCACAGAAAATTAATCAATAATTGAAGCACAATAATAACGAAATGCGGGAAACTTAAGGCATACGAATAAGCATGTACAACTCGTGCAGAGCCAACACTCACCGATAAATCAATGCGTGAGAACAGACGTTGGAAGCTCATAATTGCATCTGTTATGTGTATTTGCAAAGGTCGATTCACTTGGGGAAAACTGTCCGAGCCACGTAGGCGATCAATCACAGCAAGAAGATGATCTATTTTATAAAAAAAGTAAAAAAGAAAGCGGAGAAATTAACATATGAAACAATGAAACAGATGGTGGTTAACATCGAGATTTGAAGTACCTAACCAACCCCACTGAGTTGTACAGGCAATGCATGATGTGTAAATGAAGAATAACAGAAAGGAAAAATGTAGAAAGCACATACTTCATGGCATCATGAATAATAGATAAAATAAACTTTACACTACACAGACCTACCGATAAATTGAGTCCAGGGTTCATCCAGAGCGTGATACTCATTCATGCAATCAGATATCTGAGATCGACAACTTTCGGGGCAGATACGAACGTCAGCTTCTCCGAAACAGAAGTTACAATAACGAAGCTTCATCCAATCGATAAGACAAGAACGACTGAGCTCCATCTGTAACAATTAAATAATCAAAATTTAAAAAGCAGCATACAGTACTAACATGTTATTCTTCACAAAAAAAACATTCATGTGGTATACAATCCGTTCTCGAGAATTGGGAATTGTTCACAGTAAAATAAAAATTGGTTAACAATACACATTCACTACTAATAACATAGTTGAGATTCGGTTTCAAACGATTTTCCCAAATGTGAAGACTAATTCGATCTGACCCAGTAGATTATGCACCACAGCCTCTTAGTTGGTAATGTTTTTGTGGACAAATTTTCAGTTAGCTGCTGCTCTTTATTATGTCTATCTTAATTTTATTTTACACGTAACTGATTTTCTACTTCGATTCCAAAGTCTAGGAATGACTGGCAATCTCTCGGGAAGTAAAATATTTTGACTGATCTTATGGAGGGGATGAACCAACTTCATAAATATTATAAAGTTTGTAAAGAGTTTGCTACAAAAATGTTCTCCAGTGTCACCCGATTTCTTTGAGGATGAACTTCGTCTAGCCCTTGCATAACCAAGTGTGAATTGTGAGACAGTAGTGTGTTGGTGCATAGCTTCTGGCGTTTACTTAGGAGGTCGTTCGCCATTAGATAGCTGTGAATACAACGCAGGAGATCCATGCAAATATGTTAGCTAATCAGATTTCTTTATCAGCGTTAGTAATAGGTTTCTTCTCAATCCAACCACCACTTAGTCGGAGTGCCAAGCCTTGGTTTCCCTCAACGCGGTTTAACCCATCTGCTAAGCAGTTTGTCTGTATGTGGTAAGCGATGCTTGTCTTAACTTGTTAAATAAATGGAAATTGATCGAGATATATGGGGCGGAATACGTTCCAAGGGATGACAGTTTAACTACTCACAGATCCTACTCAACTACTTTTTCCCAAATCCCTGCAACTGAAAGGTTTATACTTTCCACGGTTCATTGTATTAGGTTCTGAAACGAAAGTTTACTTGTTGTTGGTCNTGGGGTTATATTCCAATGAGCACCGGTGCATCAGAGAAGACATGATTATGGTATACCAAACAAAGCAAAACCCAAGCCATCCGTGTCGTCCGCTGCTAAAATTATCAACCCACGTTCATCTTAGAGGACATCCGTTCAAACAAGTGATCTCAAAATGCCGATTAGAATGCCGGTGTCAGTCATTCGTAGTCAGAGTGTGAGTTCGATCTGGAACTCTGTCCCACCCCACGTCCTCTGTGTGGACCAAGCATTGAATCTTTCAAACTAAGGCTCGATGAAACATTGGCACACTTAACATTCCAACATATGTGAAGCTACGTTTAGTAGTGGAAGAATCTCATATCATGTGACATTTTACACGAGGAATTGTATTTGTCACTGTCTTTTAACCACAACACGAACCTATGGGGCGAGAAAAGCATAAACTTGTAAGTTATTCCCATAATAACTCTTTAATCTTCGAGTTTCTTTGGTGCTAATTCGCTGTCCTAACTAATTGCTGGTCGACTGTGAAGTTTTCGGTTTCACATACAAGCCATGCGTGTCGGATTATGCTCGACCATTTTCAGCTTCTGTGTACAGAACCAATAACCTTGCGCTTGTGTGCGTCAGTTTTGCCTCATGTCTTCTGGTGCAAAATCAAATTTTTATTATGGGTAAATTGCAAAGCTGATGCTTATTGAATCCTATAGGATCTGTACACACACACACA
>UZAN01053230.1:5182-16765 GCA_900618425.1 Echinostoma caproni
GATCCCTTGTTGTTTTATTAATATCATTCATTCGTTCTGAACAAATTCAACCACTTGCGTTTTAGACGAAAATAGATAAAATGTTTGTGAGACGCGATGCAACGATTACCAAAGAACGCGATAATAAGGCGAACGTTGACTTTAAGATAAATATCCACTGATCGGGTCATGGAGTTTGGAGCAAATACAGGTCATTGTCTATTTAGTGAGTAACCAAATGTACAGGAATGCGGCACTGTCATGATTTACCTAGCAGATTTTTTTCAATGACAAACCTAGAAAATGAAACGTCTGGCTCATGCAAGTCCATAAGTGGACAAAGTCTCACGGTGTGACTAGCCAGTAATTGGCTTTGCCGGGGTCACGTTATGCAACGCGGAGTAATCGCCTATTGAGAGCAAATTTAATGATAAATGAATAGTTACCGCACTAGATTTGAAATAGATTCAAGTAACTAGATGTGAATTATCATTCATATGATCCATTGTGGTCATAG
Organism: Echinostoma caproni; assembly: GCA_900618425.1. Taxonomy (NCBI): domain Eukaryota; kingdom Metazoa; phylum Platyhelminthes; class Trematoda; order Plagiorchiida; family Echinostomatidae; genus Echinostoma; species Echinostoma caproni. The sequence goes on from UZAN01053230.1 coordinate 5,679, forward strand.
AGTGACAAGACAAAATCGCCTTTGTAGACGCGTTACTTTGCAGCGGTAAATACAGTCCCGTCCAACTACGAGATAAAAAGGAATATGAGACGAAATGGTTATCAGACACACTTTCATATTATGCTCATCGTTCAGACCGTGAAACTCATACAGATAAGGAGCGGCTCTCTTGTATCCCCGAAACTCACCCATTTATTAGGGTTTCAGCCGAAGAAAATGCATTGACCGAAAAACTCACACAATCATTAAAGGTAGCGGTGAACTTCATTTTTTCAGTAACTAAACCACGATCCGTGTTCCATAGTTATTCGTTTATCCATATGCACATTGAAAACAAACATTTCAACCGAAAATTCATATGCGATGAAAATCGCTATGATGATCGAAAAAGTACACTGTTGCGCTCGTGCCAGCAGTTCGGAATATCGTGTCCCTACCGCGAGATTTCAGGTTGGGAATCGAAACTCTTAACCCTCAGCTACATGATCGACGGTAGGGATAAAAAAGCACTCATTATTGACCAGTCTAAAATACGATGAAATTGCTGTTCAGTGCTCTTTTTCGGTTATCAGCTATCTCATATAAATGCGCTAAGATGGTGGGAAACTTACAACCTCCCAAAGAGAGACAAATGACAATGTCTGGAGACTGTAAACGATCACAGGTGATAGTCGGGAATGATAAATAATCAGCACTAAAGACAGCTGTAGTTCAATATTCACCCATATGCGGCTTCAATGAAACTTATGTATGCCGAGTGGCTAACCGTCAAGTTAAAAGAACCAAGTAACATAAGCCCAATCAATTTCAGTGCGCACCTCGGAAATATCGGTCCCACGTCTCTCAATTTTTCCTGTACTGCGCTCCCGTTACTCCTTATCAATTCAATGACTCAGATTTGCAAACCCCAGACTTTCATACATAAGGATATTGAATCACCATTATATCCTGTATTTTTGAAGTTTAGCAAGATTCTGGGGATTAAAACGTTTAACTTAATTGATTGTTGTTTCGCGTTTTGAGCTCATGGGAATTGATTCTTTTGATAGTTATGGTTGATTATTCCGGATAAATTAGAGGAAAAAGCTTTGCAGTACATCCTAAACTTTTCTCCTATGAGTGCATTGTTGATACAACGGATACCATTTTATTAAACAAAACACCACATAATGAATCCAATCAATAATTTATCACGGTTTCAAACACCACCAGACTCGTTGAGGAAGTCGTTCAATTCATATCTCTAACAAGTTTTCATTAACGGTTAACCCTGTGTTGATTAGGTTCTCAATGAGGGACACTTTCGAAAACTGAAATAGCGATAAATAACGCCAGTGAATCTAAAGCGGAATGGGTCCTTTCCACATCTCCTCGACAAATTTTTATCCTAATTGCACCAGGATTGCACAGCTTTTCATGTTCTCCGCCCTTTGATTGATCGTATTCACATTCTGGAAACTGACTGAGCAGTCATATATTGAATAAAATGGATTAAAAAATGATTACCCCTGATGAATGTCTGTTCCGCTGTATGGTGTCAATATTAAATTAGATCGTAAAATTTAGGCAATACTTTTACCGCACACAACTAATTTATTTCATAAATCACATGTACATAGCACATCACATCGGTTGACTCTGCTCCTCTTTGCGTTGGAAATCTCAGTGTATAACTGGTAGGCTGACTGATCGACTGATTGACTGGCTGACTGACTTCGGCGGAGTGATTCTGTACTACATATCAAGTAGTCTGATGCTTGTCAAGAAACTCATGAGAAAATGCCAGAAAACAAGAGCGAATAATTGACCCTCAATAAAGGCTAGCGAATCAGACGTAACACGTAAGATCTGATTCGTTATAATCTACCCTGTATGCTCTTATTGTTGCTCCTGTTGTTCTGGAGCTGCTCAAACCGCTCCCTGTTCTACCCACAAAATGACTAGTACATCCAACGTCAATTTGCTTCCCAATCCTATGTCTCCCGCTTCGCTGATGGTGATTGAGCTTGAATCAAGTAAAAAAATCGTTTGTGGAAAACCGGATAACTCAAGATTTTCTCAACATTCGTGGCGTTCGTTCAAGGACATCTCTGGAAGAAAAGATATCAGGTATATTCTGTGCCTCTTCATGATGCTTATCGCGTGTATCGTTAGTTTCCATATGGCAATAAATTTTAAGCACTGCAGGAATTGAGTGTAGGTTTATTAGAAGGGTCAGTGAAGCTCAAGTTATTCTGTGGACTCGACAAACTATATCAAAAAATTACTAGTGACGAGTCACTCACGGTATCGCTTTTCTTAAGACAAACTCAGAGCTGCCCAAAACAACAAAGTTTATAGTTATGGCTGGGTTTCAATTTACAACGTTTCCAAAACAGGAACGTTGTTCTGAAGATGAGCAACCACCCGGCGACAGAAAGCGACCCAGATAGAACACCTTGACCAAGACCACCTATCACATACGTCTCAGTTGAAAACTGAGATGAATGTTTACTTTCTTACATGTCAATATACCGGGAATAGGAGTAAAATTCCGCGGTGGCTTAAGCGCTAATAACCTAGCCGTGAGGGATCTTAAAAATAGTACATTTAAACTGAGCTCGTTTCATACTTTGGTATCTGAAATTGAAAATTCCAGTCCAATGGTACCCCATCCACCCTCTCCCCTGGAACTGATATTCGTTCTCAACTAATACAGGTCGTATTAAACTCTCATATAGATACAAAGCTTAGGATCTTTTTATTTATTTTGGGAGCTTTCTCAGCGGTGAGTTCAATGAACAGTAGAACTCGTCGAGCATTTGAAGTGCAGTTAAATGGAGAATTACTTTAAAGGCCACATTGCAAGTATCCTAATGTATACCAGTGCATTGCTTTGGAGAGGTTCATCACATGATGGATAAAACTGGACGCGGATTCTGCTCTAATTTGATCGCGTGTATTCATTATAGATGACCAAGAATGGTAGCTTTTATACTCTCTCCTTGTCTGAACCAGTATGGACGATGCTTAAATCGTTGAAATAGTTACCTTACCATCCGACCAAGAAATTCTTCATAACAAAGGCAGATCAATGAGCAGATAACCATAGAATTAGCCAGCATAGGTAGCCTAATTTTGTGGCTGGTTTGCGTTATGGGCGAGCCTGCAAACCAACACGATAATCGACCTGCGTTGCAGATTCGCTTCATTGCATGCGTCAGACAATTATGCAAGATGTCAGATATCGCATTTCTCTGAAAAGGTAAATGGGTGAATAGTTTCTTCTCCTGATCCTCGTGAACCTGTTCGGATAGTTACATTTCGTGGAAATGGATTTCGATAAACCATTCAGGATAACCATTTTCTCTGAGCATGTCCCTAAATTTTGTCAGTTCTTCATAAAACACATTGTCAGAGCAGCCTTGGCATTTTCATGCTGTTAGACTTAGTCTAATTTCGTCCCTCTCCGATTGGGACGAAACTGTGAACGTTTGCATATCGCTCCGACAATGTTTGTTTACCGTGTATTTGGCGCTCAAGCAAACGATCATCTTTTCGAACGAGCTTGAGAATTTGCCTTCACTAACAAAAACACGCATAATTATGGACCATTCGAAACCAATTGGTTGCCTTGCATCGTCTGTTGTGATATTACACTAGACCATCCGTTAGTGCATAAGCGTAATCTGATATACTTTCCATTATAAGCTTTTGGGTGAACTTAACATGTATTTCATTTACATCAAAACGGTTATGATTGCTCGGCTTTACAATTAGCTTCTTCCTCTTTTGCGCGTATCGAGCTAACGAATCGCTGGTTGATGGTGTGCCTAATAACAAACATGATCAAACTCTCACCAGGGTGGTTTACGTTTTTCTGATCCATCTTTATAATAGCCCGGCATGCTTTTATTCTTAGTTCCGTTTTTAAGATCACTTCCATTTCAAGTACGCTGCACAATTCGTTCCCTGCCCTGGACTGCAGGTACCAATTCACCCCCAAAGAACTAAATTCATAGGCTTATCAAACCGTCCATCTGCATAAAAAACTCAATGAAAAATTAATTTAGGACTGTTTTGATGTCCACAGTCAATCAACAACTCCATTGTGAGTATGTGAAGTGACAATGCATTGCGTCAATAATTCCCTCATTAGCTCGTTCCTGGTTTATGAAAATACACAGACAAACGCCGATGTATTGACTCAGTTTTTCGTTGATGCTTGTCCTACAATATTTGTCCACGTGGTTTTGTCTCATGCCATCGTTCATTTGGCTAGTGTCATAACACACTTTCTGCTTCAAACAAACAGGAGTTTGAATTTGGTGACGTTTCCTTCTTTGTGATACCGAATAAACAAATAGATACCAAGGCTGAAAAACCAGGAGTTGTGTTTGAAAAACATGAGTGAAGGTTGTGATTCCATGTGTGACGGTTGAAATACTACAAGTGGTGGATAAATAATCAAGGGAAGTGACTTTAGAATCCCCAAGTCTAATTGACTCCGGTGCAATAAAATCCAATCAGCTCCACTACAGCCACCCGTTCCATCTATAGTGAGAATAAAACACCAAACTGCGGCAAGATGAAAACATTTCATTTGCCAGAGACAGAGAGAGAGAGAGAGAGTATCAATGAAAATATATGCATCCACTCCCGGGTAATCAAAACAAGTAAAAAAGAATATGTTCACTGCTGAATTCACAAAATTACCGAGATAAACGAAGCAGTTATTCTTAATGGATGATCACTCTGTCAGAAAATGTGATTCAGGAAATTCACTTCATAAGATATCGTCCAAATTACGCACATTCAATGAATAAATAGCACGCAAAAAGTAGGCAAAATTGCATCCAGCTGCTCCAGCTGTTTGTGGTTGATGTATCTGTTGTTTCCGTGGTTTGGTCCGTTGTTACTGCTTCAGTTCCTTTCATCGAATCTGTGGAAATTGCGGTGATTGGTGATGCGGTTGTAGTAGCTTTTGTTGTAGTTGTCATTTTAGTAGTAGTACCAGCTGTTGTGGTTGTCGTCGTCGGTGTTGTTGTTGTCGTTGTTGTTGTTGTTGTTTTTGTTGTTGTTGCTTTCGTTGTCGTTGTTTCTTTGGGCGGACAAAGTGATTGGTCTCCTTTTTCATAAGGCTTTTGACCTAGAAAATTTCCCCTGGGTCAGAAAGTGAAAGTTAATATAGTAATAATTTTTCAATAGCATGTCAACATTTTTGTTATCCTAATTCAAGACACACTTGTGATGAAAACCAGTAAAAACAACACGATCCCTTGGCGCTAAAATTTCTCACTCGATTGAGTGCACGAAAGAGCAGGGTCACTACCTACAGATTGAACTATTTGCTGAACGCCAGTCTCTTATTGTCATTTTCTTTGTTTATATGAATTTTTAGGCATACCATGTGTTCTGGATCATCGTCGTCGTTAGAAAATTCAACAAAACGGCTGACCTTACACTCTTGATAAATTCAGATTTTAGATAACCTTCAATTTAAACGAATAACTTTCTGGTACATTCTTTAGAACACTTCAAAAATGAATCGTTATATTTTTTCTTTCAGATCTTATACCATAACAGGTAAGTTATGACTTACGCTGGACCGTAGTTGCACACAATTGCTTTGCCGTAAGGGAATCCTGTTGTTGCCTTATCGCATTCTCTAAACCCACATCCAATGGCAACGGTGTTAGCCCAAACAATCTAGAATAGCATATGGAATGGAATGGATTTCAGCGATAGTATCGTAAAATTTGGAACATCATTACTCATGTTTAAAAACATCAAACCACACAGTTGGAAGACTAACGATAATGAGTTTAGGGATAACCACTTTATTTCGGTCGTTACACGAAACAATCTCGCTCTTCGTTCTATACCATTAACCGACTCACGTTTATTGTTATGGGGTAAAATCTTTCTTTAAACACTGCAGTAAAAAGTTTGATTGGTTTATAAAGATATTTTAGTCTTTTTGTGAAATATTTAGCAAATGTTGTTCGAGTAGTTTCACATATGAAATTCTTTCAGTGTCGTATTCAGATGTCACAGATGCTAGTCTAAACTTTTATTGGTCACTTTTGCATTAAAATGAAGTCTGCAATACTGAAATGAATAGCCTTAAGTAGTATGGGAATAAATTCAAAATAGATAGATGACAAGCGGATAAAGCCAATAGTTATTGTCGAATTCCAGACTGTTCGTGGTACACATCATCTTTGAATGTCGTCATAACAGTAACAATACGGTTAGCTCTGAGGCAGATTGCTGCAAGGTTTCCCGAGTGCAACGCAATAGAATTCCAAACCGCAGAAGGGTATTAAGCAACCGGGATCCCCCATAATAATGATTACTAAAGGAAAATGAACAACAGTACGACTGTTTTAATGAATGTATGAAGGAGATAATCGTTAAATCACTTGTTAGATATACGGCCTTAGGTTCAAAATCAAGATGGAGAAATAACCAACAGACAGTTTGGCATACGTTAGTCCAATATGGTGGTGCACGTTCTGTATGACAGATAAAACCCATATTCTTACATACACATGATTCAAGGGCTTTTACATATCTGGTACAAGAGAGAAAACGTTTTAGTAATAACTGAAAAAAAGAGATTAAAGCGATTGAAGCTAATAAAGAATTATAGAAAATCATGTCGAAAATAAAAAAAGACAAAAACCTGATGTTTGAGATATTGAATCGAGCGAAGCTAGACACTAATAAGACATTGGGAAAGCCGTGGTCCACGGTATCAGGTTACGGATCAGATTAGAGTGCGGATAGTTTCTAAAAAACAGAATTTTACCGTACGCGTTTAAATCTTTCAATAAACCTCCCACTGAGTAATTTGAATCTTTGTTATTGATAATCGCTGATGATTAGATAGTTAGGCCTTTTGCCGGAGGAACTAGTGGTAGCGGTTTATGTTTTTGTCGTTGCTGCTGGTAATGTTGCCATTGTTATAGAAGTAGAATCGAAGATAATATTGGAGCTAAGTCTGTCAAAACCACTCCCTGTATCGTTTATATGCGCTTGGTGTTGTTACGCAATAACAGTGTCATTGATTGTAGGGATGGCTAAGAAAGTGAGTCGTTATTTGTTTGGTTGATAGAATTTACCCGTTTGAAATACTGAAATTAAATACTACAACGTAAACTCCAGTCAAATGAACGGTGAACAATGGGAAGTATTTCTGGAACATAGGGGTACAGTACGTTGGCTGGCAACTTTCCCGGTCCTAAAGACTTTCATGTGACAACTACGAGTAATTTATGGTCTTTTCTTGGCTGATATTTGAGGGCACGGAGTTAGAAGTGAAATACCATCATGATAACCCTAAACTACCAGGAAGTGCCTTGCGGCAATCAGAGACATGATATCAGAAAACTCTTCTAGGAAAAACGATGAAAACCGGAACAAACAGATTTAATGAGTACTCACTAATGCCGTTATCCAATGGATAAACATGAACGAATGGAAAAATATGTCGATAGTGGAGAATGATGAAGTCAAGAGGCAGGACAAGAGTGTGCGAACCCATTTCTTTATTCTCACACTATAGTGGAAGAAATTCTATCGATGCCACAACTATAGTAAACGGATTAGGAATGAAATGCACAGCATGTAACATAACAACAATTCAAAAGTTGTCCAATGAACCATGACATATAGCTTTGAGCAGTAAGCATAACACTTAATTAAGTGACAAAAATATATTCCGTTAAAGTCAGATTCCACTTTCCAAGAACTGTATGGGAAACCCGCATATGATATCCTACTCGCTGGCTGATTGCTTGATCATACGTTGTTCAAGTATATAAATACATGTTGAATTAAGTAATCTTGAAAAATTATCCGATCCTCGAAACCCTATGAAGTGTTTTGTTCTTCTTCCTGAACTTTTTCTTTCATCCTTTTACTTTCAATCTGGTTGACACGGATGTTATTCGCTGCTAATCAACACGTTCTCTGTCAAACAAACTGCAAAAGAAAAACCTGAGCCCAACAAAAACATGTAATGAATTACCTGAGTGTAATGTCCACATGCTTTGCCCTCAGCACATTTGAGATTTTCGTAATCATAGTCCTTATATTCGTCAAACCACAATTGGAAAGCACTTCAAAATGAATAAAAAACAAGGAACAGAGAAATGGTTTTGAATGAATATGGTATGCATTACAGTGAAGTTCTTAATTGCATAGTAGGACCACACAAAAAAACACAGTACTCACCCCTCAAAGCTGCTGTGACCAGCAAAGTTTTGTCCAACTTGTTTATATAGTGATGTTTGACGTTGTGTTTTGTCATCGTGACCGAATGTGCAGTTGTCTGCCCATTTTTGAGCCAAATCTGCCAGTTCTTGATCGTATTTCTGAAAAAAGTATATAACATAATTGAGATGATGTTTCAGTTTCCAAATAAAAATTGAAACTGTCCTGATAGAACCGTTGCAAAAACTCTCGATGTTATTTTCGCAATATATATGTGAATAACCCCTTTTTGAGTTTAAAAGGATGGCTGACAAAATATTTGATTCTTGATTCTACACGTTTTCTCAGCAACTTTACCATCTACCTAAAGTTTTCGAAAAATAACACGTTTTTGTTTGAGTTAGTTAATGGCTCTTTATGATGGCGCACAATCTCAATAATTCTCCGGATATTGTACTTATTTTCAATATTTCCTAATTGTTTTGGTTTATCAAAGTTTATCTGTAAGATTTTATGGTATTTTACGATTATTTTCAGGAATTTCTTTTTACCTGAAGAAAACGCTAAAATATAATCATTATTTTTCAGACCGTTTTTGCTTGCGCTGGTTGCATATACGGCTCAAATAAGTAAGTATTCAGTGAAAAATACCTTAGCAGAAACATCCTTTCCCTTTGATCCATTTGAATAAAACAAGTTACACAATATGAGCAGAATTGATATTGGTCATCAATTTCGCGTGCTCTCAGTCAGCTGTCTACGCACATTAAATAGGTCAAGTTTTATCATAAGAATACCATATATGGACATTTACAATTACATGGGGTCAAGCAGAAGGCACTGAGTGGTTGAGTCATTACCAAAGTCATTTGAGTATGGGTAGAAGAGGAGGAGGAGTGGGGAATGTTAAATGTTTCAAAATCATTTTAGAAGCAGACTCCGGTACTTGGGGTAACTCCTGAAATAACCAGACAAACGAAGTTGGAGGTTGAATAAACTAAGAACTCTTCGTATTTAAGGCAAAATACAATGTGTTTAGAGTGCGTACCACATAAGGGGGAATAGCATCTGCAACTTCACAAGGGTAAAACCGGATGAAAAAGTGTATTTATTCACCCCTTTCATTTTTTAACTTTCATCCAGTGTCTGTTAAGAAAGAATCAACTAAAATGGTCATATGGTCACGTCATGTAACCTGTTATCATGTTGTAATATGTTTGCAACCGAGTTATAACCGTGAAGATTATTACTGAGATTCGCAAAGTGTGCGGCCTGCAATAAGCTCATAAAAATGGATTGTGCTATATTTTAAACATTCGAACTGAAAAACGGCCTGGTCAGTTACCCGATGCCCTATTGGGGAGCATGCTTGCTTGCTGTCTGTAAGATCCCGATTACCATCTCTAGTTGGGTTGATGGATTCGCACTGCTGATCAGATGCAACCAAGTTAAAACAGCTGTTCTGTTCCTCCGGGCTTCGCACTTCACGCTTCATTCTACAAATTAGACGACGAAATTTCCCATATGATTAAGTTAATTCCTCCACCAGATCACGTAACTTTCCAATGGATTTGGAGCGAAAAATAGTGAAATTTTGACCCAAAGTGTAATTTGGAAACCCTATTATATTTAACCATATGATTATATTTCGTGTTCGATTGGACTCTATACATGTTTCTGGCGATGGACGCTGTGATCCTCAGGAGACCTAGAGGTACTTTTTCCAGTGAAACAATTGCACGATACAAAAACAAGAACTATGGTATTTTCTATGAATATCGCAATTTGGCGGTGGTCATTCTCCACATAACATGCGATGGAATTGTTTGTGAGAATGGACAAGGAACACTGGACTGCTGCGTCGTCCTGTTTGGGACTCGTTAGAAGTGCTTGCTTTTTGTCTCTGTCAGGACTCGAACCGCAAACGTTCCGGTTGGGACTTCAAACACTTACCCTTGAGCCACACGGTCGACGGTCATCACCTTGTGCGAATGACTAATCCAGGCGTACTACTCTAAAATTATCTGCACAACTTTATTGCACTGTTTACTAATGAAAGGTGCTCAAAACTAAGTCCTGTGTATTGATGTAATCTAAACGTGTCTAAATTACCTAGGTAATTTTTTCCTACAATTTGATGTGTTACCGATCGATTATGCTTGGTATCAATGGGTAGCCACTGGGATTTCTATGTGGGTATGGAGAGCTCGTTGTCCAACATTGTGGCAAAAGCTGCGATCGTAAATTCTTTTAAGTTTAGTTTCCGAATGAGTAAAACATTTTCATTCCTTTTACACTGGCATGAATCCAATTTACTTTTGTTTTCGATCCTTTTTACTTACTATAATACAAATATTTGGTTGTAAGCAAATATTTACTCACAAACTTCCAATCTGATAAAAATAATACTAATTGTCTTCAAAATAAAACACTACTATTCCCAGGGAACCAAAAAAATGGCTTAACCCGCCAAAAGTGCAGCGTTTCACTTACCAAATTGGGCATCGTGGAAGCCTGTGGTTGTCCGGGTATTTTACACATGAGAGCCTTTTGCCTGACCTCATTATGCATTTGCAACATTTTTGAGTTCAACTCATCTTTCTCCGTTGGTGCAGCGCTAACTCGGGACGTGGTCTGCACAATGATGCAGATATAGCAGATGACAGAAATAAAGTTCAATATCATGTTTGTTTTTGACGTTCTCAGCTTGTGAAACCTGCTTTTTTATTTAAATGAATACGCATATTTATATCTGCTGATTGCGGTTAGAAGAGTGCGCGTGGGCAGTGTGCAATGTCTTCCAAAAGCTTCCTGCCTTGCCGAATGCTTCTCCCGGTTGGAGGATATGTGCGAATTGCCATTGGATAGATCAGTGATGACTGGCACGA
>UZAN01053236.1:0-12429 GCA_900618425.1 Echinostoma caproni
CTCTTTTATCCAAATGGCGCACCGAAAGACAGCAACCAAAACCGACGCACGATAGTGCATGGCTAATGGTTGTAAAAACTGAAATTAACTGATTTGTTTGACTCAGTTTGAATCCACGCGTCCGGGTGTATACCGTGCACATACATCACTTAGGTCTCGGGTGTTTCGCCACCTTTAGGGATCAACGAGTTCTCGTCAATGTGTTCATCACTCACTGATGTGTAACAGCAGAACACAGAAAATATATAAGTTTGCTCAAGTAAATAGTGAAAGTCCATATCCAGGACGTCATCAATTCCCGACGTTCTTTTCGATTCTGTGTAGTATTTGTTGTTACTTCGTAGTTTTTGTTTTATTCAGTAGTATCCTAATGTCTCCTGTTTACTACTTGTTCCATTGCAGCATTTTCACCAATTCCAGCAAATACTTCCTGTTTTGGCTCGTAGTCCAAAAACACATGTGCAGTAGTCCAATTCGACGTATGTATGTTTTTGTTATTTCTATGTTTGTAGATAGCTGTGCTCTATTTGACCTCATATCAGCTTTTTATTCAGTGCAAATCAGCATCCACGCCGTTGTTTGAGTGCCTACATCCTACACGCACATATTCGTCTCCCTGTCTTCTCCCTCCCCCCGGGCGTAGAGAACAATTTTGTTGGCGATAATGTTATTGTCCCCGGCGAATTCCACTTTATCATGTGTTCTTTCGCTCTAGCCATCTGATTCGATTGTCAATTATTTCCTACCCCCGAAATACATGTATACCTCTTTTTCTCATTTCGCACAACTTTGGATCAATCACGTGTGCGAACGCCCTCCCCCTCCGCATTTGATCTTTTTTCTCATGGATCCTTCGTTGTTGGCACCCAATTTGTTGCAGCAACGACTCCTAATTACCGCGGTATTAAATCGCGGTTTGTGAAAGGATTTCATGTGATTGGATCTGTAATCATGAATTTTGAAAATCGTACCGGAAAAAACAGGGCCGATATATATAGAGAAGATGAAGCGCGACCGTGCATTTCACACAAAAGTTCCGCAAGTTTGTTCGCTCTCTCCAATCGTCCAACTATTAATCCATTCAGTTATAACCGCACAGCCTCTTTTCTCTTCAGCTTATTCACGCATGATCGAACCGGACAGTGATTCTTATTCGTCATGTAAAGCCAAAGGTGGAGGAAGAAGTTGCTCCATCAAGGTTTAAGTAATATATGTGGGCAATGTTAAAAGCGTATTCTATAAAACTGAATTCGAAGCTACATTATTATTGTTATTTCGTTATAATTCAAACGTATCTGATTGCAAATTGTGTGCCAAAAAAATTATTTGTGATAGTGTTAAAAACAGAAATCGGTCCACAATTTGCTAATGGACGGAATACAGCCAGGTTGCACAAACCGAAGCAGTTGAAGTTTCTTAAGGACTCATAACCGGATGCTTCGTCTAGTTCATGCCGAAGGCAACAGGGCAATATGCGGAAACCGCAATCCATTGCGGGTCAGTATCCAGATTATATGCCCTCTGTACGAGATCAAGCATCCAGGATTGAAGTCCACTACCAAAACCAAGACAGTGTGTCGTTTGTACGCCTTTTTGTTTGTTTAGAACCTTTAGAAGCTTCGTCATGTGAAGGCAGTAAGTAGGTCTTTCACAACAGAGGCTGTTTGAGACGCTCGGTCGTATGCAACCATTTCACTAGGTGCAAAAAAGGTGAAGCTGAGAACACCCAGTATGTGTGTGTGTGTGTGTGTGTATTTCACGACCTTTAACTAACCGAATAGACGATAATCTGCTTCGAGCTCAGTTGTTCTCTCCGGAAGCATCATTCCATGGCTATCCGAATGACCCCTTCCACAGCTCTTATTTTAGTTCAGTGTTTGAATTTTCTCTCGGTGGTTGCTTCTCTAATATGCAGGTTTCGACTCAGATTAATCATGTTGGTGAACGCCACTCGTGGCTTCTGTATACTTGGGGTCACTGATCTGCAATTTGTTTGCCATAGATGGTAGTTAGTTGACCATTTCACAAAATTTGTCTACCTTTCGATCGTAGTACCCACGGCCTAGTTACAGTTTATGTCAATTTTTGTCATCAAGATAAACGGAGTAACAGCAAATCGACCAAGTGACCTGCACGATAAGTGTGTAAGATCGCAGTCTAGTAGTTGTGATTCAAACGGGATAAGTGAATCGTGCATCTGTATGCAAATATTAATTCAATTGGTTCTTTGTGACAGTTAATCGTGCGCGTGTTTTGGTGATTGTCCTTTTGGATGAAGGGGCATTACTTGCCCGGGTTTCTCACCAGACTCGTGCCGTACGTCGTAGACAGCGGTGTTCCATCCCCGCAGTCTATCTTTATCTTGGCCTACTGACCACGTTTCTGCACCGTGAAGCAGCACTGGTCTGACTGCTGCGGCGTACGCTCGATCCTTTACAGAGAACCGAATGTCTTGAAGGCGCCATAGATGTCTCAGGTTGACAAGTGCCAATCGAGCCTTCTGTATGCGTGCCGACTACCCGCGATGCGTCAACTGGGTGAGATATAGCCGATTTGTCAACTTCCCCAGGTCCAGTAAGTTTGGAGTTTTGAAACAACCCAGTCCTTTTGAAGATGCAAGACTAGCACTTAAACTCCCTAGGAGGACTTGCAACTTACCTGCATCTTCACTGTAGAATATCGTCTGCATACTCCAGATCTGACAGTCTTCCACGTGGAAGCAAGTGGATGACACTATCCTCTCGTGAAGACGGGGTTGTTTCCAGAATCAAATCTGTGACAATTACAAAAAGGGGCAGCAACCCTGAAGAACACTACGCAGCGATCTCTGACGAGAGGAGTCGGAAGCTCGACTTCGACTATGAGTATAAGGAGGTCGCAAAACTGAAATCAACTTCTCTGGCATACCCTTCTGCGAAAGGTAGCGCCAAAGATTCGCCTGAAGTTCGTAAACTCTGTAGTCCTTTCAGACCAGTTATATGTATGCAAAATTTACCACACAACAGCCGCGTTCGATGTTTTTGGATATTTCTAACTCCATCCGTAATTATTTGACGTATATTCTTTGTGCGATTCTCTTGAACTTTCAAAACTTGTAGAATGTAACAATAGTATTATAAAGGACGTAACTGATAGGCATCGACTACCATTTCACTAATCAGCTTCTCCATGAAACGGCCATGGAGGCACATCAGCCACACTGAAAATTGAAGTCTCGTCTTGATGGGGTATGTATACGTGGACACTCCTTATCTAAGGTCGTCATGTCAATCGGCATCAATCTGTTTGTACTAGGTTCTGCAGTCCGATTTCTGATTGCAACCTGTTTGATCGAGTTAATATTCATGCGAATGTTTTAACGGCCTGTTGGATTTGCTCACCAGTGGCATCCTCGTGAGCTTCATATTTTTAATCGGATCCACACAGTTAGGCGACTTCAAGCCACGAACAAAACGAGTCGAATCCTTAGCGGCAAGAACGATTTCTATTTGCCAAATTAGGTATTGAATGGAAGTCTAAAATCAAAACACTGATTTCAATTTGTTGCCGAAATGGGTCTATAGATGATGTCCGACCAATCGGCAGTACACTCAAGTTCAATTAGTCGAAAGTAATGTGACCTTGATTTGTTCAGTCTCAGATCGAGCATGTTCGTCTTTTTCTTTTGTGCGAGGTTGAAGCTGTCATGTTTCTCAACACGGGCATGACCGATGGGATAAATATGCCGTTTCAGGACGAGCATCTGTCCCGTCCGTTTCAATTTGAATCAACCAGTGGTTGTTCACCGGAAACAGTCGTGTCTATTCACTCAGGAACTCATAAAACACTTCCGAGGGAAGAATGAGGCAGAAATGGTCAAAATCTGAAGGATTTGCAAACGGCGATCCCAAAAGATTTTCTTTTATCGTGCTTCCAAAGGTGGAGTTGAGAGTGTTCTGCCCTGTAGCATATGAGAACTCAAAATGATTTGTACGCAGTTTTGAAGCAGGGCCGAAAGGAACTCACGGTTAGGGTAGTTAATAACTTGATGTAATTCGGTGTAGACAGAGTAGAAACAAGCGTTTCATACATCTCGCTTGTTGATGTATGGAAATTTCACGCCTCATCCATTATCTCCTGCCGGGAATGGTAACTGCTAACACTTGATTGAATTCGGAACAGTTTCAGGCTGCTGCAGAAATTCTGTGCTGTCTGTTTGAGTTTGACCAAACACTCGTCAGGCGCACAATCATTTAGTTTACTGACCATCCCTACGATACGGTCGCTGTTTCAACCAATTGCAGTCCATGACGTGAAATGCTTTTTATTCGCGTCAAAGAGGAATCGAGACCAAGTGATTTCCTCTTTTTCTTCTCACTTTTTTCTGCAGGATTGGGTTGGCTATCATGAAATGATAATGATCTGAATTTTCTGTAATTGTGGAAAATAAACGGCCCAATGCTGTATGAAAGGGGAAAATTTATGTGTATTTGTTGGAAATGTGCAGAATACATGGGTTGATAACAAAGCTTTTTGATTGGAGATAACTACAGAAACGAAATATTCCAAAAAGAACAACTCAAAATGAAGTGTGCCGTTGGAAAACTTATGTTTTGGGTAACGTCTGACGTTGCACAGGAGCACGTCATACATACTGATCCAAACAATGAAGTGATGCAATCTTCAAAAAGGGAACAACTGAACAACCCATCAGCTTGGTTTTTTACTGCCGTTTTCGGCATCACCTAGTTTATTTCTGATTCCCGGTCCCGATAAAGCGAGACCCGATCCGTTTAGCCTCACCATTCTACTACGTCAAGTGAGAAACTGTGGTGGATGATATAAGTTTTCAGCTGTTAGTTCATAAGAGTGAAAGTCCGAGCTAGATTACACCCAGGCGTTCGGAAGTGAGACGATCATGATTACTAAACAGCGACGGCAGTTTTCCATTATTCTTTCTTACCACTCACATAGAGAAAAATCACATTCATTTTTTTCCCCCGAACCTCAACATGCATACCTGGTTGCACAAAGTGACAAATTCAACAGGGTCGTGGTAGCCTTCTGATAAATATAGTCTGAATCGCGTGATTTCAAGAGCAACACCGTTTGTCGGGTCTTCTCGTTACTGAACTGTCTCCAATGGATGATAGTTGAGATGAGGACAAATAAGTTTTGTCTCATTCACATCAGATTCGATAACCTGGGCAGTTGAAACGTGTACTGGATGAAGCTTCTGATGATTTTCACTTCAGCACTCTCCTTGTTTGTCTGTCGAATTTCCCGCTCACAATTAAAATAAACATCCTTTTGCTCCCATTGAGGTTGTAATTGTGTGTATTGGAGTTGTATATGCCGACTATCGGATCACACAAATGGTGATTGATGTTATTCATGATACAAAATGTCAGTGTTCCACTGAATACTAGTCAATCCGATGGTAATTGTCGATCCCCCAGACTCAAGCAAAAGTTCGTGACTCTATCAAAGTCGATAGTTTGTATAAACACTCGCAATTAGTAGAAGAGGAGTGATAAATTAGTTTGCGGATTGAATAGCTAGGAAGTATTTCGATTAACTAAAAACAGATGAGAAGGAACATAAACCGAATTGAGGATGATGAGCATAAATAAATTTTATAAAATTCTCGATGGTAGTGGTTACGTCTGAATGCTTGGATGCAATCAAGGTAAATAGTGCAACGGAAGGCTTTTAAGCGCATGTGCCAGTCTCGACTTAAAACAAAAAAATCGGCAGAACTGTGGTCAGCTTCGATTTATATAACCATAAACTTGTACCTTCGTGCGCCAGTTTTGGTCGCTGTCTTTTGCCCTCCCCTTTGGACCAAGCAGTAGGAGAAAGACAGGAAAGCTGAAAGTAGAGACGAATAGAAAATTGAGAGTTTTAGTGAACTAAGATTGTAAAGAACTTGAGATGCACGAACGACATTGTTTACGACAGCTTCCCTAACCTTTGATTACAATGATTCCCAAGGAGCCTAACGTGACCTATATGACCGAGTTCCCTGGTCAGGGTTTTCATACCTTCGTGCTATATCTTAGTGTGGCTTCACTTGGCTTTTCTCCTACCTCGGCGAACGTCGCTTACCGTGGAAACCCATTTGGTGAAATTCGTAACAAATGCTTCAACCAACGTAATCTATGGAGGTCGACAATTTGCTTCAATCGTCGACCGCGATTGCCTAAAGCTCTGTGCCCACTCAGCATTGCTCGTCCGGCTGCCCCACCAGATTCGTGCAATGCTGTGTAGACAGCGGTGTTCAAACACCGACAGTTCACCTGTATCCTGTTTTCTTAACAGCCAAGTTTCTGTGCCGTTCAGCAGAACTGTCCGAACGACCGCAGTATACCCTCAGCCCTTTACAGACAGCCGGATGTCGCGACGGCACCACTGATGTCTCAAGTTGGCAAATGCCAATCGAGTCTGTATGCTGTATGCGAACCGACACTTCATCTGTGATGCTTCCAGCGGACAGGATATTGCTGCGCAAATAGCAGAACCTGTCCACCTGGTCTATTACTTTTCCCAGTTAGAGTAAGGTTGGGTACTGGAGCAACCCAATATTTTATCAAAATTTAACATTTAGAAGGTGCAAACTGCATTCCGAATATGGCCACTCTGATGCCCAAACTATCCAGAAAAGCTTGCAATTCACCCGGATCTTCACTTAGCAGAAGAATGTCGTCTGCATACTCCAGATCAGACAGTCTTCCACCCGGAAGCAACTCGATGTCAATAACCTCGCAGTATGGCCACTGTCAGAAATTCATAGAAGATTCCATCAGTCGAGACGCATTATGAACAAAAGAAACAAACGGTGTCAATGTTTCATCAAGATAGGAAGAAGACTAATGTCGCGAGATGTTAACATTTCGTTCAATCTTCCCAAACAGGCACATATTCAGCACATGGGGTTAATCAATTATGGTGAACGAACGTGTACAAGTATACAAAGATTACTAAATTTAGAAGTGGAAGGTCAACTCCACGTGAGGTGGATTGATTGAATCAAAAAGTTTCGTGCGCATAGGGTAGGATGATATAATCGAATAAGCAGTGCTTCACTAATTACCAACAGCTTAGCATTGCGATTACGTGATAGTGGTTTGAAAGACGAATAGGGGTCAACTGTGTGTCTGGTTGTCATATGGATTAATTGTGATCACTTGGAGGTCATCGAATTCACCAACCACTTTAGAATATGTTACGCCATCCTTTGTGAGGGCTGACGGTTTGTTCTGCCTATGTATGCGTCACCGCAACTGTAAGTGAACTAGTGTACAGTGTGTGAGACGGAACTGGTTTGCCAGCCATGTTTACGTTTGTCCAAATCATTTCCACGAGTGGAGGCAATGTGCCTAGGTTGAGCAGCAGTGTCAATGTTCTCACTCATGTTACGAATTCGGCTTATTCGAAAAGAGCATCGATTGAAACGTGTGATGTAGGCCTGGCGTATGTTTCTTCAACGAGAACCGGGAACAAATTTTTCATTTGAGCTATGATTCTACCTCAAACAATACAGAACAGTCTCATTTATATTACCCACTCATTATCGTCCATTAAGAATAAAATTACGTATGCCAACCTTTTCATAATGCACATTACTTGTGAACTGGTAGCATCAATCGATAAGTATTCTATTCATCACTACAACTGGGAAAAATATAGTCGCACAAGAACGTGGAACGTCAGATTGCATCCAATGCCTCGCACATTTGGTTTTGTTCATTTGGACGAATTCGAAGACCGAACAAGTTTGCTAGTACGAAGATTAATCATCCGAAATTCTGTTTAATCGAGGACGAATTGTTGCGTAACGTGAATAAGAGCTTGTTTCCAGGGCTCTTTCCATTTGAATGCAATGGAAATGTTTGTGATAACCAACAAAGAGCACTGGACAGCTGTTTCGTTCTCTGTCGGACTCGTCAGCAGTGCGTACTTTTTGCGTCCCTGTCAGGACTCGAACTGCGATTCTTCGGGCTGGGACTTTAAACCCTTACCCCTGAGCTACACGGCCGACGGTTATCACCTTGTGTGAATGGCTCAATCAATTTAGATGGTAAATGTGCCTGGTGCCTGTGAAAAACTGAATGGGCTAATCCAAAAATTCACCATATAAATTCTTTCTCTTTGCTTCCGAACTGCTGGTGTCCAGTGTCGCCCGGTGTACCATTGGCCGAGCTTCCTGAACGGTGATTGGATGACGTGAAACTGTACCTGACGGTGCATGGATTGTGGTCACCGAAGTCTGGATCATCACAAACATTTTGTGCCAAAACCACAAGTAGATAATAGATAATACTAGTGGTATAATTTTACGAGGCGGTGCATGGTGGAGGATAGTCGTTCATCACAGATTACTGTTTCGGACATACATAATTTGATGTCAAGGCAAAAATCGCTTTATTCATCCTAATGGATGGATTCTCAGCTCTCCAGCACTCCAGGAACATTTGTCGTCGCATACAGTCACAAAAAAGTGAAAAAAAGTAAATTCAAGGGAATGTGGCATAAAGATTTGAAAATGAATATCAATTGCTTAGGAACTTGAAGAAGTTTTCTCTAACGGATGCCTTTTGAGCCAGAAATCTCGAAAGATAGGGGATGACGGACAAACGATGGGCAGTGTTACGTGCATACTCCAGTTTATAACGACATCTTGTTACAGAAGTGGATATGCATTGTTTAAGTTCTGTGTGTAATGGGTGAGTGGTGCCTGATAGAATATTGTTGCATAAGTTGTCGCAAGATGTAAAATGTTTATCGGCGATAAAATTAGGCAAGTGCAAATAAGGAATACCGCTTGTTCGAGAAATAATTTTAATAAACTGGCGTGGAATTAGCTCTAAGACCGGTAAATAAAACTTGGTAACAGTAGAGAAGATGAGTAACAACACAAGAATATACAAATCGAGTGACTAAATTCAGTGGAACTTTCAAAGAACGCAAGCGGGAAATAAAGAAAGACAACCGTCGAATCTTTACAGAAGTAGAAGTTAAATGTGAGGTCAAGATGAGATCTTGGCAGATAGTGACATCGAGGTATTGTAGAGAATTTACTGGGGGAACAGGCTGATTGTCAGCATAGAGTGCAGAAAAATTCCTTTCAAAAGAATGTAGCCGTTCTCGTTTGGCGAGTGAAAAGGGAACATCGCTACATTTAGATGCATTGAGAGATAACTTGGAAGACGAAGACCATAAGTTTAAGGCAGATAAACTGGTTTGAAGAAGTGAGAAGCGGAAATCACCTTGGAACCAATTGTGACATCATCATCATACTTAATAAAAAGATCATTTGGGTTAGTGGGAAGGTCACGAATATAGAAAGAGAAAAGAAAGGGGGACAGAATTGCTCCCTGGAGCACCCCTGAGTTGACTGGTAAGTATTCAGAGGTTTTCCAAGAAACTTCTTGAATTGTGTTCTACCAGCAAAGTTATCTTGAATTAGAGAGAGGGTAGGTAGTATGAGACAATCCAGCACCTTGGAGTAGAGACAAAAGCCTGCTCCTGTCAACACAGTTAAAAGTGTTACTATAGTCAAGGAAACACACGAAATGCCCTGCCGTGCATGTCTAGGGATAGCAAAACTTAGTTTACCAAGTGCGTAAGAGCATCTAAGGTAGAACGTTGTTTGCGATAAGCGAATTGGTAGTCAGTATTCAGAATAATGTTACTAAGCATAAACTTTTCGAAAATTTTTAGTAAAATAGACGTACAGGCGATTGGTCATAGTTTCCCAGCTTGTTTTGGGGGGACTGGTGTGATGCGCACAGGTCTCCAGCAGTCGACAATTTTTTGTTCCGCGAAGCAGCGGTTGAAAATACCGGCAAGTGGCTCCGCCAGATAATGCGCGCATTCCCTGAGGACGACTGGACATAGTCCATCGGGACCGGAAGCTTTTGATATTTTGAGGCGCACCATCTGTGCCCGCACCTGGTTGATTAGAGTTGACAAACGAAACTTCATAACGGTCAGCTGATTGGAAATAAGGATGCGATACTTCAGCTTGAGCTGACGTGGAAAACATGTAGTTGAGTTCATCTGCTGTGGGTTGAGGTCCAAGTAGTTTGACTTTTGTTCCACAGAGTTTTTCATAGCGCTCCAGATTTGTTTGCAATTACGGTCACCAAGAAGGGTTTCAGTGTAGAGTTTGTTAAGATTTTGGATCTCATTCTTGATCAGAACTGACGTTTGTTTAACTAAAGGTCGGTCACGATTTTTATATGCCCAGTCCTTGGTTCTTCTGAGGGTCTTCAAAGTGGGAGAAGAAAATCTGGGGGGACTGATGTACATAGGGGATATGAGGCAGCAGATGTCAAAGCAGAAGTACAACTAGCTCGTGAGGTGTTCACACTCGACCGAGACACTTGGATCAAAGAACTGATCAAAATTTGTTCCACAGACCATTTCTCTCAGTGATGCCATGCGGGCCGGATAGCACAGTCTATGAAAAATCTTCCGGCTAGATGTACATGTCAGTGTGCTATGTATGATGTTTCTTTGAGTAGACTTTTGGCAAAACATGTATGATACAATGGTCGGAGTTTGCCAAAGGGGCTCCTCTTCGCACAGCAAACAGGTCAGGATCGTTCGAAAACATAAGATCCAGCTGCGCGTTTCCTCTTGTGGAGAAATCTAAAAGATTGTGGAGAGAGAGAGAGAGAGACAAGTCAAGCAATGAATATCTGCATGGTTAAAACCACCACTAACAAGAGAGCGTTCCGTGTAGTAAGAAAGTTCGGATATAAATACATCAGCAAACGTCTGTACCTCAGAATTTGTACGGGAAGGTGCCATGTAAATGTTTCATGCCACGATGGAACAATATTTACTGAGGAAACGAGGTTTACATTCAACATGCGATATATCCTACGTTGTAGGTGAAGATAATCTTTGTAGACTTACACCAAGATGATTTGGTGTAGGTTATTAGACCGCTGCCTCGACTTCGTAGTAAACAGTCTCTATCCAACCGATGCAAATCAAATGAATGCAGCTCAACCAAATAGTCGTTGATGTCTGGATGCAACCACGTTTCTTGCTGCATAATTATCCCCAATGTATGGTATTTTTCGTCCTTATCAGTTTCATGAAGTCGCTTATTTTTCCAAATAGTGATCGTACGTTTGGCAGACATGTAACAGATATCTCATTTGAAACATGTCATAGCAATTCCCATCAGCAAATCGGGTAATGAATGGAGCAGTCTGTAGTTATTCTTTGGGGCACAGAAATTCGCCCTCAGTGGTTTTGTTAATTTTTGTTCGTTGAAGGAAACCGCCAACCGCACTATTTTGCATAATACTCGCAAATGTGAGTTGTAACTCACAACAGTAGCTTCTCTAATACTTAAGTCTAATGGAAAGTTAAATGTGGAAAGTTTATTTAAGTAACAAAGTCTAAACAGTGTGTATTCACATCAATCACGAATAGCTTGAATTGCGTCGATGCCCAGATTTCACTAATTTCATTCAAGTTTATTCATATTCACAGGAAAAGGAATGACATGCTGCGTTCTCAGAGTTTTTTGTGGGCAATGAACGAAATAATGTCATGTGTAAACACTCGATCGACAGGAACACCATGAGAGTTGGAGATCGTGTGGAATGAATGGAGCTCGGGTTGTGGGGAAATTGCACTGATGATGTCGCCTAGCCTGGACTTTAGCATGGCAATAAAGTAAAGCAAAATATATTAAAACAGACAAAACATAAAAAGGGGAAGGGGTGGAAGGACCATGTCACCAGGGTAAGGATAGACTACCATAAAGTTCTATTTGTTGACACAGGGGAGGGGGGCCTCCGTCGATTAACATAGTAATCGCTTCAGCAAACCTTAACAATCTTGCGGCTCGTGACTTGTAGACAATCCGAAACGCTGTGCTTCGGTCGTTCTGGTGTTGCGTCATCAGCAGATGTCAAGCAATGGTTGCAGACGGGGTCTTGTAGTTTCGACCGTCTAAAATGGTTAGAAAAGTTCCGTCCAGTTGGGGAAGATACGCGACAATGGAACGACTAGACGAGACATCTCGTAAGGTTATCGNGCTGAGGTCACGGCTATTTGAAACGTCCCACCTGGTTATGTGAACACGACAAATATATATTATGTTTCACACCGGTTTGAGAACAAGCATGATACCAAAGTAAAATAAATGATAATGTTAGGATAGGGTACAGAAAAGTGAAATGAAAATAGGGAAAACAGAAAAATGGAGAACAAATGAATGAATGAATAGATGATTTTAAAAAAATAGTTCCACTGCACATTTGGGGGCACAGGTTTTCAATAAACAAACCGCACAGCCATCGTGCCACTAACATCTATTCTGAGCCATATCTCAGCGTCGATAAACCTCATCCCCTAGGCCTCAACCTGGAAGGCGGGCTGCAACAACCGAAGCCAAAGCTGAAGCTAGCTTCCTCATACCTC
>UZAN01053238.1:6097-16758 GCA_900618425.1 Echinostoma caproni
CTCGATCACCAGCACTCCTAACGATTCACTTGCTGGTTGTCCCACTTGGGGCCTTTGTACAATATTTATGTCCCTAAGCGTCCCCCTTGACAAGTCAGATTGATAATACGCTTGCTTTACTTTAATGAGGTCCTGCATTAGCTATTTTCAATAGGGACGATGGTTTGCTCCACTAATGTGACATGGCAAGGAACAAACAGCCGTTCTGTGCGTTTCAGCCTTTGTCTCCTTTGCTTTGCACGATGACATCATGAGATCAAAGCTAAGCTAATCAATGGAGTTGAGTTTACATGGCTTTATATAAATGCGGATTGAGCAGATTGCCATCCTCTGCTATTTAGTTAATCAATTTGTCACCATTCGCCTGGCTTAAATAACAGTCTGGGAACCAGTGCATTACTAGTCGTTCATATTCTTGAAGTTTGTCTGTTAGTATGCGAAAGTAAACGGACCTTGTTTTCACGATTCACCTACGGTATCAGAAACGTGCACTTGGACCGGGAACCTATAATATTAATGAGGACTCATATCGGAAGCGGTCTGTCACTCGACGAGGACCTATTGATACCGGAGCACCACGGTTTTATGAAGAACGACAGGTGAGTTCATGGGATTATCCAGATGTTTAATATTTTCATTCACAGAATGATGTTCCAGGAGTTGGTACTTATGGTCTTGGCGGTGATCCTTACGTCTTCAAGGAACTGGCGGACCATGCCCACAAATCTGCCTGCATATTAGGCTTGCTGAATAATGGTGGGAGCGGTGATCGCGCTTTACCTTTCACGGTAGTTCCATTGTTTTCAGATTTCCTCATTAGGTTTTCCCTCCTGTTGAAGAGTTCCCATCTTGGACCAGGAACGTATAATTTGCGAGATTCTCTGGACACTCTACTGAACAAGAGAGTGAGCAATCGTGGTCCCTACGATTTAACCACGGGACCAAGAAGCAAACCAATCGTAAGTATCTGCCATACAGTGTTCATTCGTCTAAACCATAGCGACGGATAGCTGTACCAACTAAACTTCATTTTACTTCTTACTGCAAATAGAGTGGAGACCTTTGCAGTCCGTAATGTAAATGATAAATAACATTAGTACTGCACATAATGCACACTTTCTGAGCGAATTATCTATTCGTGCAACGGATTTTCTTAAGTCCGTTAAAGTGGTTCGAATGTGTTTTTGCTTGCTGGAATGCACAAGCATCCACGTCAGGGATGTCGAATAGGTGAACAGTGAGAGGTGATAAAATATTATAGGCTATAAAGACAGGAGACGAGAGGTTAGGTGAAAGTAGACGCTTTTTAATCTTGCTAGCTAAGCGCCATCCAACCAAGCTCAGTGGTTAGACGAACCACAGTTCTAAGGACAAAGATGAAGTTCAAAAATAGGAGCGTCTCAACTGGCTCCTTGTGTAGCCGAGCGTAGAACTCATACTTATTAGGCGCTTTCCTTCTTCTTTGAATCAGTTTGAGCGTCATTCTTGTTGTTTATGAGACGAATGTCGGCTAGCTCATATGGCCAAATCAGTAGCTAGCCGAATATGCACATCTCAACCCGTTCGATGGACCAGTTACCGTACTTTAAACCGCTATGACGAATGAATGCTCCATCACTTAATGTTGACCAGTAATAAGTAGCAGTGAGTCATGATTGATGCATCAGGCTGGCAACCGATTGTACCCGGGTTCGATTCCCAGTCGATTCGGTGGATACGCAACTTTAATGATCCTTAACAAGGACAAACCAGCTTTACAGTACTTTCAAGTAAGTAAAACGTGTATTCTGCATGACGAATGTATCTTCATAGGCAAGCGAAATTTAAACTTTTCCGTTGTTAGCTTTACCTTATAACTTAGAAAAAGTCGTGAAGTGTGTTACTTAGGTTTTGGCGATTTTGACTCTTCTCCATAAAACGGAATTTGTTAACATTTCAATTTCGCTACAGGATTCATATACATATATATATATGTTTGATTATGTGTTAGGAGATCTCCTGACCCACAGACCAGCTAGTGGTTATTCAACTCCGTTTGTATATAACGTTCTTGACTACTTCCAGTTTGCCATTACCCAACAGAAATTGCACAAACCGGTTCCTGCAAAGCTGTTTTTATTGTAGTTGGTTGGAAACATTTCATCAGTGGTGTGGATGCACCTGTTCGCATCTGCAATCCTAATTGTAAAATTATATGAAAAAGTCAAAATTGCACGCAGCACACAAGCAACAGAGTTGTTACTTCCTAACCCATTGTGTGTTTTGTTTGTTTCGCTTCTGTACTTTTCTTTCAACCGAAAGACAGCAACCTAGACCGGTGCACGAAACTGCATGGTTATTGGTTGTTCAAACTGAAACTGAAACTTTCAACCCCTGGTTATGTCAGCACGGTCTCTATAAACATTGGTGGTATACAAACATATTTTGATTCCATAATCGAATGATAAATGATGAATGTGTAATTCCAGAACTTTCTTGTCTTTACTTAGGAAAATAAAATAAAGCTTGTTCAATTAGTTATATAGGCCTTTTTCATGCCATCCTTGGTCATAGTATCGGTTTTTAAATAATTTTTCCCTGAAATTGAAAGCATCAACAGTTACTTCTGTCGCCTGCCATACAGATTTTCAAATGCACATTTCAGACCCATCGCGCCTCACTTCCCTTCCGAACATTTTACACAGAATTGTGATTCCACGGAACCAGGCATGTACGAAGTTCAATCATTTGTGAACGATCTAAATAAGCCGGAAAAACGATACTTCGGGAAGTTCCGTCGTTTACCAGACCCAATGGCCAGGAACCGAGTACGATATAGCACACTGCTGTCGGCTCGTAGTGCTCCAGTCCACGAAGTAAGTCAGAGAGTATTCGGGATATGACCAAGCATCGTGGGCAGTAAGGTTCTATGTCGCCTACTCAATATCCGTACGCGTACACAGTCGTTTTAGTGTCTCATAGCTTTTGGAGTGGTTTTCTGTATTGTTCAACTAAAAAGCTAATCATATAGCGACATTCTATAATGGGAACATACGATGAATTATTTTTAACACATTAAAACCAACTGATGTTAAGAGTGTATCGAAAAATCGATGCGCCATATGTTGTTTTATTGTGGATGTTATCATGTTAATAACACAGTGATGTCGGTAGAGAACTATATTCGCCGGTGAATATAGTTCTCTACTGACATCGCTGTGTTATTAACATGATAACATTCACAGTACGATGAATTACTTTGATGGTTCCCTGGTCGACCGGCCGTTGATTATATTTTTATAAACTTTTTGTCTTTTTCTCTACGGTGAGAATATTCGAGTTTGTGATCTAGACAATCCTCCTAGCGTCACTTTTATAGTTTAATCCCGTCAGCGATTTCTTTAGCTACTAAGTATCGGTGCTGTTGACCACACCGAAATTAGCGTCTTCGTATTGAATACAGAGTTTTGGACGGAACGTTTAAAATGATTTGGCTTCACACATTTTCATCAGTAGGTTTGGGATTATTTATTGCGTTTGAGTTCACACTAGTGATCTATCCTTTCAATATCCACTATTTTTTTTTAAAATCCTCTTCTGACTTTTGTGTATATCGTCAACATCATGGCTGTGTTATTCTCGGTGAAATGAGTCCAACCAATCAGATTGACCACTGATAGCAGTGTTTTCGTCAGAGAAATTAGGATTGATCCTTACAGAAGCAGTTCAACTAAAATGACTGTTTACTGTCGCGGGT
This sequence comes from Echinostoma caproni, assembly GCA_900618425.1. Taxonomy (NCBI): domain Eukaryota; kingdom Metazoa; phylum Platyhelminthes; class Trematoda; order Plagiorchiida; family Echinostomatidae; genus Echinostoma; species Echinostoma caproni. The sequence goes on from UZAN01053238.1 coordinate 9,834, forward strand.
TCCACAAAAGTGGATAATCAAGCAAAAAATAGTGGACCTTATGCATCAGTAACTGAGCATGGTTTTGATTTGTGAAAGCTGAACTCGATTTAGTGCTAGACAAATGCAGTACACCTTTGGTTATTCGAAATGCGGATAATTTAGACTGGTCACCGGCATGTTTGCTGAGTAGTTTTCAGTGAAATGCACGAGGCAGACAGGATCGAAATTCGAAATTGGTGCAGCAAACGTAAAACATGCTGCTATCGATTACCTAAGAATATAGCTAACTCGTCATAGAAAAAGATAGCTTTAATTACTGTTTAGTTTTAAAATTATTTACTGATTACTTTTCCCCTTAGGGTTCAGTTTACTAGTTTGTTCTGTGAAATTTCACTAAATGGAATATCGTTGTACAGTAGCTCCAAGTGTTTCAGTCAAATAAAATCATTTTAACTGAAGGCAGTAAGGATATTCACTTTGTTTTCTGGCAACCGCAGTTATTATTCATCACTCACTTGAATACGGTTGATTAAAATATGCGGGATAGTTTTAACTCCCCACTCATTCACTAGGGGTGAATTCTTGCTGAGAGTACTAAAAAAAAATTTAAACGGTTTTACTAGGTGCCCATAAAGACCTCTTAAATTTGCACTTCTTTAACTTGAACTTGAGTGATCGTGAGATCTCGTAGATTTGTGAGTATTACCCGTCACTTATGAGGACTCGTCATTTCACAATTTATGCGATGAGTATACTGACTCTTTAGCACCCGTATCATATCAGTCAATGCCCGAAAACGTCTTTCATATCAAAACAGCACATCTTCATATCGTTTTGGTTCTCTTTTCACACCAGTTGTTGCTGTTTCATTCCAGGTCAGCCCAGCCTCGTACGATCCAGTAAAACCAGCAAAAAAGGCACCAAGTGGCAATCGAAAGAATGTGCCATTCTTTTGCAGTGCACCACGATCTACAATGGTTTGTAACAAGGTGAGTTAAGTGATAGAAATGTGTAATGCAGTTTGTTTGGAATTAAGGATCAATCATGAAATCGAGTGATATTGAAGACTCTCACAATAAACCATTTTTTCTTATAATCCCTTTGGCCAAGTTGTTATAAACGCCCGAAACTGGACCCTAAATAATCATCCTTCGATAGCGTTTCTCATCCAGATCGATAGGGAACAAGACCAAAACACAGCTGTAAGAAATCATGTATTGTACCACGTCATATTTATTTACAGAGAAGAGGAAGGCATAATTTCTGACCAATCACCTTTGTTGGATTATCCTTGTTCTCGTTGATCGTCTCAGAGCAAAGCAGTTTTCAGGGGTTAAGCCAACTCCGTGACTATCCAGATCATCTAGTTGAGCAAATAACCATTGAATTTTCTTCTGTCACATTTTGTGTTGACCCAAGAGAATCAAGCAAGTCGAGGCTGATTTATCTAGACTTCGACGACAAGTGGTCAAGAGTATAATTGTTCAAATGGGTTGATGAGCTCTCAGCAGAAGAGGGAAGTTTCTGTTCACTTGAAACGTCATTTTCTCCAAAATTTATTTCTGCTAAATTACAATTGATGGAAGTATATCGATATCTCTACCTATCCAGCTGATTTAAATTTGTCGTCAATTGCGTACAGATGTTTGATGTACGAATAGTGAAATATTCGAGGTGAAGTTTGTTGAATGACAGAAAACACGAGGGAACGTTTTTTTATGATCAACACAATGACCAACCACAATGAACAACAATGCGTACTATCTTTTGTGCCCCCACCGGAATTGGGGTTTGCAGTCGAGAGGCCTGATTCTGAGTGACATGGTCCATGACCATCACTTTGAGCGCATCGCTACACTGGTCCAACAGCGCACAGCTCCTGATGGGTATGAATTAGCTTGAAAAGTAAAAACAGGAGAAGAGCGAGTTCGAAGGAAAACAATTGTTTTGAAAGATTCATAATAAAACTGCTTGCAACGAAATGTTCTGTACTCCAATAAAAATATCCACTGTTCATGTTTAATCGGTTTGTCAGTCAAATTCATTTACCATTTTTATCAGAGTCAAATTGAAATCATTCTTGCTCTTGAATTACTCTTAAGAACCACAATATGTGTAGCGGTGGAATAATTTCTGAAATTCCTCTCTATCTCTCCGTTCATTTGGTGATACGAGTCAAATTGAGGAGAAAAGTTCACAAAAATGTATTTAGAAAGAATACAGTCGAAAGAAAAACAATTCTCAAGGGCCAAGTCCTCCACTAACCACTGCTCTCAGTGCTATACCGTAACCGTCACCTTTGACTTATGCAAAGTTCACATATTGTAACTGTCGTTATCAAGTTCACAAAGTGTTCACCCTTTGCAGGAATAAAAGGGGTGTTTTGCGGGAGGAGAAAAGACACTGAAAGACACTATGACACTATGAACAACACTAAGTTTATGGATTCTAGACCTTTATCAGGCCCTCTGGCTTAATAATGAAACTTCGAGCTGGGAAGTCACTGCTGTACTTCCGTGTCTCGATTTCAACCTTGAAGACAATGGACACTTTTCGTCGCCTCTTCTCCATGTCACCCGTTGTCATCCGTGGGACATTTTTTACATGGGGCACTAACTGTAGACAGGGCGTTGTGAAAGATTGATAGGCGTGCTCAAAAACGTATCATAACATGCAAAATATGCTTTCAAAATTTGCGTGATGACAAATATTTCTCTAGCAAGTACCTACGCAATCGGTGTTTAGCATTTTTCCACCAATCTGCTCACGCCATCCTGTACATATGCATGTAGATTTTCAGCCACTCAAGTTGCCTTATAAATGTCCTTTTGTGCCTCAGGTAATCATGTGGTGTGCACATAACGTATTTTTACTACTCGCGAGTAGGTAAATGCCGAATACAAAATATGGTTGTGGATGTTGCGATGTTATTAACAGCGATAAAGAAAGAATTTTGCAATTGTACAATTATACAATTGTATTTACCGACGTTTCGGTTACCGTGGATAACCTTTCTCAAGGCTGTTTTACAATCAAATCACACATGGCGCATTGATTTTTCGATACACCTCTAACATCGTTTGTTCTTGATACACAAAATATTACCCTGGGGTACAAATCGCAGGATTTTTATTGAAACTTTTCAAAGATAATACAATACAGCCGATCTCCTGTTATGTCGCACCCCTCGGGAATTCGAAAAAGTGCGTAAATTTCAGGAACTGTGATACAGCATATTAGTGAGTAGTAGATGCTCTTAAGTAGTATGAAAAACCTGTTGGGAGTTTTGTGACAAAATAAACCGGATCGATAAAAATTACATCAATTTCGTCACTAGTTCCCAATGTTTATAATGATCTACTGTTTATTTATAACGGAATTTATGTATACCCACCTGTGTATCCTTTATGTATTCAAGACAGTGAAATCTTTTATGATGCCCTCAGCTTAATATCGGTACACTGAAGCCGGTATTCACCCAACATCATCAACAGTGCCTGGTGCCTGTGAAAAACCGAACGGCCTAATCCAAACTTTCGCCATATAAATAGGTTCAACCGATTGATACGTTCGTTGTAGCCAGTGCCGGTAAACGTAAGACGTGTGATTCGTAAATGTAAAAAGCGATGGTAAGAGTATATAGAAGTTTGAAGTTAATGAGAGTAGGTGCGATTGCTTTCACAATTTAAAAATCCAACGTAGCTAATCTTGAATCTTTCAGTAATCTACATTTTATTGAATTAGAAGGGCACATATGAGAACACTGAATACTTTTTGGAATGAAAGGACTGACTCAGTTAATTCGGATTAACATGAAATGAATGGGTTTAGTAGTGATAATCACGTGCTTAAATCATTTAATTAGTGCTGAAGGTGACGCAATCGGACGGAACTTCGCTCATCCTTTTTCTGCAGAGGAGTAATACGAATATCTTTACAGGATATCAACCAGTCTGCGTTTAATCACAAACTTACTAAAGATAAATGGAATTTTTGCCTGGTGGTTTGCGCACTTTATCAAAACGACTGGACCGGAAAATGTCTTATCATTGATAGCTTCCAGACCCTGTGAAACGTGTTTTGCAGTAACAGATAGTGCGAGCTAATTTGAGATCTAGTATTTTGATGCTTCTATCAGCAAACTTTGAACGAAATCATTTTACGGAAGAAAGCATCGATTAAACCCAATAGTATCACCAAACAGAGGTGAACCATCCCATCGTACTAACAGTCTTTTCCATAACTGATGACAGAGTATGTCGCGGGGAACGGTATATCTGATTAAGTTTAAGTGTATCTTCTTCGATATGAACGGTGATGGGTTTCCGTTTCTGCTTTTCTCCAGAGCAATGAACCTTTTCTTCCCCGTCTACGCAATCACCTCACTCGGTCAGAGCCACTAGTTTATATGTAGATGAACTCTGCCAGGGGAGTAAACAATACATGCCATAACAAAAGTTAAGGCAGTTTTTAATATTATCATAAAAAATATTAATAATAAATGAATGAGGAATCGTTTGAAGTTTGAGGAAGGGCTCATCTCTTTTAAGTTGAACGAAATGTGCTGTACTATAAGGAGCTCACGTATTCTGTACTCAGATAGGTTTTCCCACTTACATCTACCGTATATCGCGAAGGAGAATTTTAAAAACACACTAGGCAGATTTTCCCACAAGACCACATTTAAGAGTATGAAAGAATGTGTAATCGTCAACGAAAATCCAGTGGAAATTGGCTACGCGTCCAGTAGAGCAGTCCTAAGTAATAAAGGAATCTCAAGTATAATTATTATTATTATACTGAATAACATATGTCTAGAAGGGCAGACACTTAACCCGAATAACAGTTGAAAATGTTGGGAATGTTTCGGACGAAGAAACGTGTGACAAGAACACTTTTTGGTTCCATGTGTTGTCCTTGCTGTCTGATCAGATCGCTTCATCGTCTAATAAACATGAATTTTTTACTTGAAACATTGTAAATTCCAGTTTATGAGATTCCATTCATCACCAGTTTTTGTAATCTCTAGCCAAACACTCATATTTTCTCCATGTTTACATCTTTTATTCAAGTAGTACACTATTTACACTTCTCACTAAAAATTTGACGGAGTCATCTATTTGTGACGAGATTTCTTTCATCTAACACAGTTGCTATCTTGAACAACATATACCGATAGGGCGTACTATGAAGATGTTTGTTGTATTATTGTGAATTTTCTCCCTGTTGATTGATTTTGTTCATTTCGGAATTGAAGAGACAAAGTAATCTGTATTGTCTCCGTCTCTAACCGTTTTGCAGACCCCTGTCGGACCGGGTCGATACGATGTGGAGCTGTACGACGATTCCCGTTGCATCTGGGGTGCAATGTGTGCTTTCGACTCTCAGACCGCGCGGATGGCCGGAAAATCAGTGCAGGCGATGAGGTATGAACAGAAAATGTGGCTGGATATCAGTGAATGTTTAGGGCATTCGTTTTTCGCTTTTCTTATGTGGCACTTAGCGGGAAACAAAAATAACTAGGATGAATCTTGTCTCAGTTCCATCATCATTCACTGTCCATTCGGTTTGGGCTGCATTACTTTTTCTAGGGGTAAAATGCTTATACCGAACTGCAATGTCGGGTGCCGATTAACTCAACCGATTCCACAGACACTAGACATTGTGTCGATGATTTTCGTTGTGGATTTCGTTTTCTGAGGGATAGTTTATTTCCCACACGTTGGGTACATTATAATGATAATGAAAATCGTTGTATGAATGTAGGAACAAGTACTGGGCAGCTATTATTCCCGTTCCACGGTAAATTTACTTCTATGATATATTGTTTGACCACAGTCAACCTATTTAAAAGTTAGGTGGATAAGAAAGCGTCCAAAATCATACAAAATCCATTCTGTTTAGTGAGTAAATTTACGAGCCAGAGTTCTCCCCGTTCTTTGGATACTACATAAAGTTAAAAATGCATTTAAGTGAGAGTTGTCCGGATTGACTTTCCGTTTGAAGCTTTCCGCTACTACTCAGATATTGAGTTTGCCCGGTGTCCCTTTTTAACTCTGTAAAAATAGTACTAAAGCAGTACACAGTGGATAAACAGTGATCACCATACTAAAAGCATAAAGACTGTGTTTAACCAAAGATTTTTCACAAGGTCATAGATTGTGGTTGGAACATTTTTAATATTGAAGAAAATCCTCAAAAGCCAGTGAAATCGACCGCTGTACAAAAATTGTGACGTAATTCACTAGCGACCTTTACCTTATTGATTAGAAAGCGGGGGAATTCTTATAAATATTAGTACGAGAGGGTAGAGGCTGAAAAGAGAAGCCTGTAGACGGATGGGACCAACAAGAAAATAGATCGGAATGCAGTGGGTGAAGAGAGTCGTCTAGAATCTTTGTGGTAAATTTGAAACAAGATTTGATGTGACCAATAATGAGTTTTGTGATCAATGAATCGATTGAGAGCATTGATGCGCGAATAATTATCACTTGGCCATGACAAACTGTTTTAAATATTGTTTTAGAGACTGAGAAACCCTACAGGGGAACAATAAACTATAGAATGGGGAAGACACATTGTCAGCGAAAGAGGACAAGGCTGACTGTGGGGTTCGGAATAACCTGAGTTTGCGTAATTGAAAAGAGAGGCGTCTCAGTTTTCCCATAAAACTGTAAATGTGAGTGGACCATCGGAGTTCACTGTCGATGGTGAAACCCAGGTACTTGACCGAGGTCATTCTGCACACACGGTTATAGTTAAGGGTAGCAGAGTATGTTTAAAATGAGGAGTGGGAAAGACAATATTTACTACGGGCACTTAGATGTGTTGAGACTAAGACCAGATTGACTGGATGTGGGATAGATTTTCAGTGAATGCACCGAACTCCGAAGGAGGGGGAATTGTTTAACAGCCGAAAAATTGCTAATAAAAGCAGAAAAGA
>UZAN01053239.1:0-16757 GCA_900618425.1 Echinostoma caproni
AGAACTAGTCAGAAAGGAATGGTCGTTTTCCAAATGGGTGCCTAAGACTTTAGGGCACGGTAGCGGTAGCCCACACCGACGAAGGAGTTTTTCTTTGGGAACCCTAACCGGAGCCTTTGACTCAAACGTCTGACCCACAAGGCGTAAATCTAACGCGGCAGAGTGAACGAAGCACCCGTGTGGGAGCTTCTGGAGACCTGTCGCACACCACGTCAAGGTGCAGTCTCGTCGTGATGGCATACGCATGATGGTAACATGGGTCAGGTGCGCAAGCTGACTTCTCGCTGATCAACTAATCACACCATGTTGCACCTGTTTGTGTTTGTTCACACACGTTCAGACCAAGTGAACCATATAATTCCATTTGACTATCATCCTAGCACAGTCCTTTGCAAACGCGAAACTGTATAGGCCTTAATATGAATTCATTGAAAACACCACAGCCTTGATTTGGCTTTTCAATTCAAACGGTAGGTTTGTTTCGTAGCCGAATTGTTTTTCTTTTGGTTGAAATACTAACTCGAATGACCGCGAAAAGTATGTTGGTCATCGTTTGCGATATAACACGGGCGCAGATACCGAGCACTTAGACAGAAGAATGGAAAATGCTTGTCCAACCTACTTGCCAACCATTTGATGAGTCAATTGTCAATGATCAGTCGCCTCATGTAGATGCACATCTAATGAGGTGCGATTCCGTGAATAGAACACACAAAAAAGATCGCGGGAATGGGAATCGGTGTTTTCCCTACCGTTCGGGGTTGTTTCATTACGTGATCACTCGGTTCGGAGGGATGGGCCAACACATAATGTGCTACTTTCGTCTGGGTCTAAACTTCCACCTTTTGTCCACTCAAATGCAGCCTGCAACAAAGCAGAAGTGTTCTAGACAAGAATGTGATTCATGTCAACGATTCGATATACTCGCTGAAAACTGTTTTGTTCGGGCACATCCAATCAGAGCAAGGATAACACAACTCAGGTGAACAGTCATAACTTATCGACAGTCAAGAAGGTTGACAACGATCCAGTTAACCAATAATTGTGTAACTGCATTACCACGCCTTCCCTCTTTTCCATAAATAATTTAGTTTACTTTACTACAGCTGGCTCCTTGAAAGGATAAACCGCCTCCAGACATGATCATAATCACGATCATGAAGTTACTTGGGAGTTTAGTACGAGAGACGTCCCCAGCGTCACTTGGCGTTTCTTATTTTGAGGGCGCATCTCTAACCTTTACACTGTAAGGCTGCAGAAAGTAATCCCTCGCCTCGGAAGTGAGGGGGTCAATGACTTTAGTTTTGAAAGGCCAGTCACATCGACCTTTGTCACGATATCGTCAGTGGGCTTATGTGGTATTTAAGCAGGAGCCAGGTGACCAACCTGAAACCCATTACACCCTGGTAGTGCTACCGCTGTTTGTTCGCCACTACTTATTTATTGTGATATGCCACAATTTATTCACAGCTAACCCGGCGACGCGCCTGGTAGCATTCAGCTCTGCTTAGCCCGACGGTATCCATAAATTAGCATGCCTTTTGGACCACAAATGAATTACTACATGCTTCAAGCTATGTTCCATTTCACTACATGTGGAATCTCTATCCGGAAGAGAAGACGGTCATCTGAGGACTCAGAATTGAGTATAATCCATGCGGTTGAAGCGGTTCATACAATGGATGTTATTTCATGATTTTTTGGTTGAACGTTATCAAAACATAACATGATAGTACGAGAGATGCATGTAACATTGGAGGTTGCTGTTTAAGCAAGTAGTCTGGTTCAATACCAAGCCTAACCTATCGGAGCCTTATTCGGTTCGCCACTCTAAGTCCCGGGGCTTAGGTTGTCGGTTTCCATCACTGAACAACAGGTCTTCGTGACTATGGGGTTCACCCCATCTGCTGTTCAACACACACACTGGTGTGTAATAAAAAAGTGGACTCAGATATATGAGGTTTGTTTTCGCGCTAAGCACTCAAACATATACTTGTACAATTTCTGAGTAACAAACTTCCCGTGGGTTCATCTCTTTCGGAGTGCGTGTCAGGTAGGTGGAATACGACAGCAATAATGAGCTTATTATAGGGCGAGCAGCGAAGACCATATATTAGTGCGATCCTTGAAGTAATACTATTATTGGGGAAATCTTTTTCAATCCTGTTTATTCGATATAAAATAAAAGTAGGCGGAGGGGGGGAATGATCAAGGAAAAACGCACTGCGACCACAACTATATCCAATGAGCGTCCGCGACCGCTTGTATTTAGTGACCCTATACTCAACACTCAAGGTCAATCACCAACCGGATATGTTTGTGGTAGTGTTGTGAGGTCCTGATCTCATTTGCCCGTAGTATGCAAGACAATGCAGTTGGCGGTTTCCTTCAACGATCGAAAATGAACATGACAACTGAGGGCGAATTGCTGTGCCCCAAAAAATAACTACGGATTATTCCATTCATTACCCTATGTGCTACCGCGAATAGTGATGACACGAGATACCTTGTTATATGTATGCAAAAACTACTGATATCCTAACTGTTATCTGCAATAAAGGACTATCCTCGATCAGGCACCGCCTTGTGTAATTATAACAGCAGTATAAGACCCTCGCTTTTAATCGGAGTCCGCAGTATAACAGGTAGAAACCAACTGATCCGACACTATTTACTCCCGTACCATTGAAAAATGAATAACCAGAAAAACTAGATAGAGAGGGAAAGGCTATTTTGAATTATGATGAAAGTCGCAGTAATCAAAAGCAAAAAAAACTATCACAATACAAAGCGAATATGCGATTACCGTTTGCAAGTAATAACGTAACACCAGGATTAAAGGCGCAACTGGGTCGACAAATAATTTTCCCGGGAATTCACACACGAATGCGAGACTCAGTTCTTCACAAAGAAACGAACGTATATTCTCCAGGGAATGGTTTTAAAGATATTAATCAGTTAGACTAATGTGTACAAGATTCAGTCATACAGATTAGAATACGCGTAACCAATATTTTTTTTCGTAAGACTGTCAGAAAGTAATCATCAAACACAGTAGACGACATTTGTCGCATGAAAGACTGACTCCCTCAGAGCACTACTCATCACTACTCCACTTCCTTAACGAGACGTTGAGCTTCTTCGTACCTTTGGGCCAGCTCCATCAAGAGAAATGATCGAACAGATCGTTCTTCGGTCCTCGCTATCTCTTTTCTAATTTGAAGAAAAGCACGTGATATTTGACCCACGATATCCTTCGAGTTTCCGGATTTAGGTATGGCAGACAGGTGATACTCGAACAGACGATCCGCATATTCAAGCCAAACACAATGTTGACATCCAGTTCCGCAACAAAGACCCGGTTCTGGTGGATCCGGAGTCCGATCCGTATAGTGACGGCCGGTTTGAGCACAAGCCTCGGTGGTGTCCAGCAAGGCCTTAAGCCGCCGCGATAGAGTGGAACGGGAACAACGAGTGAACAACTGACCAATTGAAAAGAAAATCACTGAGAAGGATAGAAATTCTGAAGGTGTTTTGAATGGATAAAACTGTCTATCAGGTTGTAAAATAGTGAGGATAGACGAATGGACTAAGATGGTGAAATGAATGAACAGCGATTGAGACTAGACTGTTCGAAGAGATGAAATCTATGGTTAGATCTTCGAGAGGCCGATGACAGCCGATCGAGTTCTACTGGGTGATAGTGGCCCAGTGGTTTAGTCGTTGTCACTGACGTGCTCTGGACCCTATGATCTGAGGTTCAAACCCCACCAACGCGGGGTGGTTTTGTTGTCGTTTGGTTCAATACCACGCCTATCTTACTGGATCCTTATGTGGTTCGACACTCCAAGTCCCAGGGTTCAGACTGCTGACTTCTACCACTGGCGACGGATTATCCAGGGTAATATAGCGAAAACTTAATCAAGTCATTTGATTAAGCAATGCTGGCGGTGTTGACATCATCAAACTGGTGCATTATCCTCACGGTGCCCGCGACGTAGACCAACTAACTGCCCATACCAATTACACAAGGACATTTAATTTGTATACACTGAAAACCTGGCATCGGTTCGTGAAGTTCCCTTCATCGCATCTTACCGTGCGATGATAATGATTGATGAGGGTGTGTAGCAGAGGTAGAGAACGATTCAACTGTGACATACTGCGCATCAGTTACGATTTATGCCGCTTCGTGCGTGCGCATACCAGAACAAAATACCATAAAACAAATAAAAAACAGCACGCTGAAGAGCTTACTGAGATCGTTCGAAAAATCCACGCGAAGTAGGTAAGCTCAAACAGCGGACGAACGAACAGTTTCGGGGGAAAAACAAACCCAGACAATTAGGTTTTGATTAGTCCATTCAACTTATACAGGCACCTGGCATTGTTGGTCTTTGCTGTGGACTTCACTCCTTGGGAGATCGTTGATTCCCCAACAGTAAGATGCATTTAAACGCGATGGAAATGTTATTATAAGCATTGCCATCGAAGAAAAAACAAGCTAAAACAGACTAATACATTGTCAATGTGTTCCAACATTCCGGATTAGCATTGAACACGGCTCATCAATTTGTCATGATCAGTTTCAATGCATTATTTCTCACAGCACCTTTTTATACAATATAAGAATGGCGCATATGATAGAGATGAACTTCGTCATCATGAAGACTACTGTAAATTGAGAATGGGTGCATTCGTTCTGGTACAATTATTTGATTCTGCGCTTGAATAAAGAAAGAGGAATGAAAGACAAAATGAAGAAGTGGTTCTCGCATTTAGGGGATCCAAAATAAAATTAGTATTTAACAGCCACCGTTCGATAGGCTTTTGAGTCACTTTTGCAAGTGAGTTTCAAGCACTGTAGAGCAAACCCAGTTCTTATGAAGATAGAGGTGACTGGAAGTTGATGGTACGGCCAAACGAAACGGTTAGAGGATGGATTGGCGAGAAGACCGGTGGATCCAGGCCTAAATGCAATCCTCAGAAGAAACCGCGCCCCAGATATGGCAGCAACATCCCATATTGGGACGAATAAGAGCCCTGTAAAGGACGAGAAGTTGAGACGAGGTGATATATCGGTTCGCAAGACAAATGTAAAGAAGATTTCTAGACGGAGGCGATGCACATTCAATAAAATGAGGCGAAAGAGTGAAAAAGAAAAAAACTGGACGATAAGTGAAACTGTAGATGTGAAAAGAAATAATGAGGATACGAAGAGAATAGCTCACGATACCCCAGATTTATGGAGCAAATGACCACTGACATATGATATTCCACTCGATGAGCACATTGTCTGATGATCAGTTTGATGCATATCCACGGTCAAGGCAAAGGAGCAGTTTCCGATTTATTGAGTGACCGTGACTAGACTAAATGTTAGAATCTGTTTATAGTTTGGCCTAAAAAACAGGACATTATGGTTAGAGTGATCTAAAGGAAACGATGTTCTTCTCGCTATTCGTAAAGAATTACTAGTAAATTTGAATTCCAGTATTGATGAGTGTGCTGAAAAATTCTAGTAGGTTTGTATAATTTTAATCCAGATTGAACACAAAACCCAAGACATTAAGACAGGTTCAAATTGATGCGTGCACAATTTTCAAATACTGGTTTGTGTTCTGTGCATATCGCGTATTGATATACCAGATCGCACACCATTTTATGAAATTGAGCATTAACAGAAAAAGCAAGTATTATTTGGAAAACGTAAAATTACTACAAAGCCCGGAAAAAGTAAGAGGAACACAGAACTCCATGCTGAAAGGTGGTCGCTGTCCATGTACTCAAAAAGGAACACTATGATAGTTAGAAAAATGTGCACTGTGCAAATCAAAGGACCGATTTGGGAAAGTACTTTCCATCTGTATTTTTTATAACAAAAATTTAGACATGTCCCGAAATCCGCAGACACGCAAGCTTTAGCAGCACTCATAGTTTTCAGAGTACTATTTATAAGTTCAAAACCAAGCCAGGTCATACAATAGTAATGGTTGACGTGTGGTGATACTTTGATGTTTTGCAAAGGAAATACGCTTTGTCAGTAACGTAATTCGTCTTGAGTGTAAGCGAGTGCGGTAAACACGTATTGGACATGATCAGAACATTTTACTAATGGGATTGGGTTTATTTGGATTTTATCCGGTACTCCCGACATGAGACCGTTGTGCCCGAATTAAGATTGCAGTGCTATCAATCCAATTTCCAGAGACTGAAAATATCAAAACTAGAGTGAAAGCACATATTCTGATGACACAAGTTAATCCACGGCATCGTTTTGATGAAAAAAATGAAGAGAGGTTTCCACACAGTCATAAATAACCTTTATGACACTATTCAACGGCGGCAGTAAGTGAGTGGCGAATGATATTTAACAATCACTCAGAAAAATCAGGTTTAAGCGGATTCAGGTTACTCGGTCCGACCTCGGTAAGTCAGGCAACGCAACTATGTTGACACACACACATAGCGGACATAGCTAACAATTATTACCATATCATCAGATCTGACCTTCGTTTGTCCAGATTGAGCCAAGCAAACGAAGGTAAGCTCTTTAAAATGAATCGTAGGAATGAGCAACCCTAATCATAAAGACTTAGCGTCATGGGAACTGAACCCATATAAGTCGCAGCACCAAGCTACGTAACACCGTCAACGGGGTGAACGTGGGTTTGAGCTGGAGCACGAACTGAAGTTATCGATCATCGTAAGCTCCGATTAGTATGGTGTTCAACAGAGATGACCAATCCACCTCTGTCGCTCGGAGCAATAATGATAACCAGGCAAAGCGCCTTGGAGTACGTTCGCAAAAGACGCTATTGTCCCTGTGAAGGAGTAGTGTAACGCCCAGGGGAAATCATTCAAATCAGACGCACACAGATAAGGATCAACAAATAACCATAAAAAATTGGATGAATATAGTCAGCAGATCAAATGCTGTTTTGCAAACATAAGAGGAATGCTTGCATTACACCATTACACTCGGTAAGTTAAACTCTAGTATTTTCTCACTAATCCCGAGCAGACTCGGTGCCCAATAGGTTATGTAATAAAAACCCAGGAGAGATTACGGTGTTGACCAACTAGTGAGCGAATATAAACGTGTTGCGAGCTCAGACGTTTCTGGGAAACCGTTGTGTTTATTGCCGAACCTCTTAGATGTAACCGTTCCAAGAGTTGCGTATTTCATAAAAGTCACATAGAGGGTACTGAACTGCAAATACCCTATCGACCGCCTGTCGTAGTACACTGTTCTCAATTTGTGATGAAGCTGGCAGACACATGTTGCTTTCTGCGAGCTCTGAGCAGGAGCGTACAGGAACCGATTGAGTGCGAACACAGTATGATATTACGGTGATACTGTAAACTAAGCATCTACCTCAGTGTTGTGGCTCGATAAGATTGACACGTCTTAACTCCATACTCACCGAATAGGCCAGTAGATGTTTGGTGATTTTTGTGCGCCTTCGTTTGTTCGCAAAGTGTGACAGTTATAATTGAACGTGGACAATCGTAGAACACTGCTCACATACACACAATCGAGTGATGCATTCCTAGCCCTTTCCGACCAGCAATCACTGAATCACACTGGTTATAAAAATCTGGTCAGCGACGGTGTGTGCCGGTTCGCAGACACACACGCCATCCATACGAGATGAGTCCGGAGTTCAACGTCCAGATGGAACGATGAATTGGCATCGCTGATGAGCTCTAATGAGACTGAAATTCAAAGTTAGTTTCCCGATGGTACAGTTGACTAGATGAACTGATGATTGTGCCTGAAGGTGAAGTCGGGGGATGGTCAATTCAAATCAATATCACAATCACGTTAATTTAATATAGTATCATCCATTTTCCAAGTGATCTCTCCGCACACAGAACGTTTAGTCAATTTTAAAAGGTGCTCCATCGAAACAACTGAAAACGCATCGAAAATGGGCTTCTTGTTTCTCAGCTTGTGTTCTTACAATCGACCGATCGATCGGGAATTTTCTAACAGCTAATAGCGTCAAATTAGTTTGTGAAAACTGACGCATGACAACAGACACCAGAACACAATGAATGGTAATTTTTATCACATGAGGTATTGCATGGGTGAAAAACGAGTCACATTGCTTGTGTTGAACGTCGAATTCCGAATTCGATCACATGAGCTGTATGCGCCCGCGCTTGCTGGAAGACATGACCTGAGACTGGTGATTAGCACAATGCGTAGGAGAGCGGTAATTATAAATTAGGGGAGGGGCGCAATACACATGCAACTCTGATCGGAGGAGAACAAACTGGACACCAGCGGAAGAAGAAGAAACAAGCATGGATTGAAATCACAAGGCAAAAGCACCATTTGTTTTTATGGAGTGCAACGACCATTTCAGATTAGAGAAAAAAACACTATAATTGAGAAGGCGGTGGTTTTGAACATGGCCAAAAGAGAACAACTAAATGATGCGTATCGTATTTGCATTTGGTATGCCATATACAAAGTTTGAGGGAGAAAAAAATTACCAAAAGGAAAGAATTCTCCGCTGATAATCATGTGTTTATATGTCAACCGGGGGAAGGGTTATATCTGAACGAGATCGCCATTTCTGATGCAGAGTTTTTAAGTGAGCATAAGTCTCTTCGGTTATATTTAATTCGGGTCGAACTGGACGGAGTATCTGAGTAAACAAAGTACGAAAACATTCAAAACGTGTCGAAGCTTTTTCCTTTTCGTCACTCGATTCAGTATTTGATATGTGTGTATCTCCCGCAGACTGTACAACAGATTCGGGGTCGGAAACGTGGGCTGATTTCAGGCAAGACAGACCGGACAAGCAGAGATATGTGTGTAACGGGTCTGGAATGTATTGGAAAAAAGCGGTGCATTAGTCCAAATAATCATAACTGATTAAAAAGTCAATAAAAACTGCAAAACAGAAGAAGGACGCGTTTACATGTCGCCGATTAAATCAATAGCATAGCCACCATGTAAAACCGGTAAACAACATGATTCGTGCTTTTTAGCTGGCTACACCCAAATAGTAAGTATGGATTCAGTTTATTGCTGGTATTGTACTAAATCAGTCGCATTGTCACCGTACAGCGAAATCAAGCTTCACTGATTGCAATCAAACTCGTAGCACATGCACAGTTAGTGAGAATATGTACGATCAAAAAGGATTAGGCTTAACTTTGCACGTTGAAGGTGCAAAGTGCATGCCGAAAGCTGTAACAGTACTTGTTAGTTTATCAAGTACATCATCATGTTTTCGCAATTGATTGGACAGCTATCGCCAGTTCAAGCAGGGTGGCCCCCAGGAGAAAAAATGTTGTCCCTTTCACGTTCCTCCTGTCTCAATGGACACACAAATCTAACGACCGACCCCAAACTGCTGAGCCGAAACCCGACGGTTTTGCATCATACGTCTATAGAAGCTCTCGTACGAGTGCTTCGGTCACGATCCCACGTTGGATCTACGCATCATCGCCTTGTGGGTCACTTAAAGGTTCCGGTTAGGATTCCCAAAGAAAAAAACTTTCATCCGTGTGGGCTACCACAAAGTATGTTGTGCCCCAACGTGCTGGGCAACAATTTGGAAAAACTTTTCTCCCCCGTTCAGTTCATCCTCTTGCCCACAAATCATGTAAGATGCCTACTATTTCTGCCACTCATTGGATATTACTGTGTTTGACTGGTAAGGTCTACTAATCAGAAGCTACTGGATTGATGAAAACAAAGTATCCTTTTCTCTCACCCGCACACCATCTCCACACACTCACTCAGATCGGTTAACAAGATGCCCTGGCATTGAAACTTTCAATTTTGACCTGTNGACCTGTGCTTTGTCACGCATACAAGAAAGCACTTCAACTATAACTGCATCCCTCAGACCCAACCTCATCTTCAGGCCCCAATCTTCGAGTGTCAGGCAATTCAGCACCCAACGCCTGCAGCATTTCTGGTGTCGGGATTGCGATAAGTGAAAAGGTGAGCGCTCGCTTCTTGACAGGATTAGCCGACTTTGCGCTGTATGTCACGACGAGTCAGCAGGGGCCAACAGCTACAGAACGAAGGTTTCAGTGCTTATTCGTCATGTCTGAGTGCACATCGATTGATGGCACTGCGCGATAAAAGAAGAACGAATTCTACAAGGACCTTCCTCAATTATTCCAAAGTGTTTGCTCAACGAATATTATAGTTATCGGGCCAGAGAACCGAGTGGACAGCGGAGACCGTCTACTTGCCCAGATCACGGATTGTTGCTATCCAGCACAAACTTTCCCTGAGAGGAATGTCACTGCCTCAAGTGGAAACTCCTTACTCGGAGAACTCAAATCGACCACATTGTCATCAGCTACCAATGGTAGGCATCCATTCAACACTGTCGCCCTCATTCTAACACCCCTGGACATGAATCACGCTCTGTTACAAGCTCCTGGTAAACAACCGCAACAAAGCCGATGGAAACAGATGACCACAATACAATGAAAGAAGTAGTTGCAAATCAGCGTCTGAAGCGGATCTCTCTAATCACTTCTCAAGGTGACTAGTCAAGAAAAGACCCAATGAACAATGGACGTTAATTAAGGAAGCTATTTAACAGTCAATCAAAACAACGGCGGATTCCAATGCACGATCAAAGCAAAAATGATGGACATCCTCACTCTAGATTGCCCTGTTGGACACTCGCAAAGCCATTCTTCCTGCAGCCAAATAACGAAAGCGTAAAGAAAAGAAGAAAGTTGCGGTTATTGGAAACAGTCTCAATCTCTTCCGTCTAGTAAGGAGCATGGGCACAAGGAAAGTAGGTGAGGCAATTAAAGAGTGCGACGGTACACTGATTTATCTTTAGTAACGCTGTCTTGAGCGATGGGCAGAACATTGTGAGGAACAGTTCAACCGGCCGCCGTCAAGATTCGAACTCCTAAATCACACTGCAACTGTGCAAATACTACCAGTTGATATCAGCCCCCTATCTGAAATAAAGGTTGCCCGGGGTAAGGTTAGCTCAAAAAGTATAAATAAACCCTGCAGACCGGATAGGCTGTCCATATCGACTTTTTCAAGTCGAATCAACTCAAGTCAAGAAACGCTTTATGCACCAATATAGTAAATTTTCAGCAACTTACGAACTTGTATAGTGGATATATAAAAGCTGCTGTTAAAGAAAAAGTTACTGCAAGAGTGTTTCCCTGGGGTGGCTAACAGTTGTCTTATAATCAACCAAGAGCCGAGCAAGGTATTGAATTACACTGTCTCTGCATGTGGAAGTACGCGCAGGAAGGGGCTGAAATTTGGAGCGAGTTCGGGTATTTAATATGGCTTTCATGATTTTGCGATCATCTGTTATTCCGTCAATTAACTTATCATAATCGTCTAACTCCTCGGAAATTTTAACCGAAGGACATGAATTCAGCCTTGATCTTGGAGTTGGCTAAACTCCTGGGCTCATTATGAGGAGAGAACAAGTTCTAACTGAATGGTGAGTGAGCCGGCCGTCCTGCCGATCTACAAGAAAGGCGACCATAGAGGAATCAGTGTGGGCAACATTGTCTTTAAACTTCTTGCTAACATCATACTCGATCGATTGTCTGTCGCACGTGAATGATGCACGCGTTAGAACCGGAGTGGCTCCAAATCTGGTCGAGATTGTATCCACCACACATTTACTCTTCGCCAAATTGTGGAACACAGACATTTCTTTCGTACACCCAACATATGCATGCCGATGTTGATGGGTCCCTCAAACTACTACCATTCCACATTACATCTAACATTTCTATCTTCCTAGATTTGAAAACGGTCTTCGACTTAATCGACCGCTCTAAATTCCGGCACTGCCTCTCCATGAACGGTTTGACCAATAATTTCAATTCAATATTACGATCCTTTTTTACCGATAGCCCGGGCTCACGGCACTTTTTAGCTCCAGTTCAACATGGAAAACGGTGTTCGTCAGGGTTGTTTCTCGCTCTGTTTCTCATTAATTTTGTTATAGGTTTGATTCAGGAACCAAACGTGTCCTCGTGCGAGGATAGTGAAATCGATTTGCTACCAAGTGCCAAACTGTTTGATCTGAAGTATGTAGACGATATTGTACTGTTACACGAAGATCTGGGTAAGTTGAAAGCTTTACTGGATCGTTTGAGTGATAGTTTAGCCATGTTCGGTATGTGTTTTGCACCTTCAAAGTGTAAAATGTTGCTACGGATTGAGTTGATCCAGCTCGCAACCTCGCAAAAACCGCTAAGTTAGAGAGAGCAGACTAATTCTACTTTTTACGGATGAAGTTTTGGCACGCATGCAGAAGGCTTGATTAACAATTGCTAATTTAATACATCTGGTGCCATCATGATATTCGACTATCCGTATAGGGTCAAGGGTGTATTGCAGCAGTTTCGTCAGCGCTCAGAAACGATGCTGAGATTTGGCCATTGTGAGAAAAGGAAAAAAGAGACTGTCAGTGTCCGAACACCAGCGCGAACGCCGCATCTCACGAGTCCGGTGGGGAAACTGAATAAACATAACTAAAGCTAGGTACCGAATTTTAGGAAATACCGGTGGTCCACAATAGTAAGTAGTCGACTTATATAGATTAAGTTGGTTGGGACATGTGTTCACGGAATAGATAAAAATGGCGTGCGGTGTTCGCCGAAGCGGAAATCGGGTGAGAAAAGTCAAGAGTGGTGAAACTAGAACCTAGCATAAGGGAATTAAAACCCTGACCAAGAGACTTGCTCACATAGTTCACGTTAGATTTCCCGGATGGGGACCACGGGATCACTGTAACCAAGGCCTAGAGACACTGAGCGATATGACTAAGTGTCGTAAATAGTGGCGCTTGTGCATCTCAATTTCGCTACAACCTTAGTCCATATGAACTCTCGAGTTGCATATAGACTCTGCTTTAAAAATTCCAATCTCCCTTCCGTTATTTTATCCTAATGTGGGCAGCCAACAGACAGCAACTAAAATCATTGCACGCAAGAGCATGGTTAATGGTTGTACAAGCTGACAAATACTCATGCCCAGGCTCCGCTGAATGAACTTCTATCTCCATTACACGTACTCACCTCTATCGATTTCACTTCCATTGATTGGCCTTCTGACTACCCTTAGGTTTTCGGACTATGACTACCATTTGTCCTGATTTACGGTTTCGCTTAGCCACCTGACCTTATATCGATTCCATGTGCATGGCCATCTGACCCTTGAATTCGAATTGTACACTTTCCTTATTATGTGGTATCGAACCCGTAGTCTCAATCTGCTGTAGTCACTTTGGTGTTTAATCATTCCGGACATTCTTGTTGTATTTTCCACCCGTAAAAGGAAATGTCTACCACGCCACCATATACATATATATATCTATATATATGATAATAAGTAGGTCACGCTTGTTGCGGTTGGTAGCATCTAACCCACTTACAAAAACATCGAATCATAGCACTGATTCTTCATTGGACTGGCTCTGAAAGAGCTGTCTATCCAATGGTTACCCGGTGTTGCAAACAAGGTTATTGTGACGAATATATATATATATATATATATATATATATATTTATATTTATATATATTGTATAATACTAGTCTTTACAGATACAGCGCCAAACATAACTGCTGATTTTAGGTTGGGTTTTTTCACAATAACTGATCTGTTTGTGTTTTTCTAGAAAAGAATCCGTACAATCATTGAACTACATTGTCTACTCAGTCCAGTTCAGTTCAGTTTACTGACCAATACAATACAATAGCCCCCAGTACACTATCTTCTAACCAGCTTCATACCCGTCGGGATTGCATGTGATCGGACCATAGTCGGACCATATATCCTCGTTGAAAAGTGTGAATTGCCCAATCATCATCACCGTTGTCCACTGCGTCGTTCAACAGGGATAAGATGACTACTAACCCGAAAACATGTTAGTGGAAGTGAAACTCGACAGAGTTGGAGTACTGCTTAGAAAATCAAACAACGACTTATCAGTTAGGGAGAGGACGAAAACCTAAAACGAAGTTAAACAGCACAAGTAACTGGTAATTTGCAAATGCCCATGCATAAAAAGCAGTAGTTGTATCAACTATTAAGCGAATACGGCCTGGTTCCGGCAAAAGAAGTCTGCAATGCTTCAGAATTACAAATTTGATTGTAAATTGGTATCCGTTTCTTTTAAATCAATTACCTGGTGGATATGATGCGTCCGGAAATTTTCGGATTCCTCCGAGTACATCGTCCCATGCGGACGAAGTAAACTGGAGAAGTTCTGTCTGGTTGACAAGTGATTCACATCCGAGTAGCTACAGATGAAAAAATGTGTTTAATGATCTAATTGGTCGATGTGAAATGAAGTATAAAAAATGCCACAGTTAACCTGCGTAAGAGAAATCCTACCGAACCACGAACATTCTATATATGCTGTTAAAATCAGCATTTTTATCGGTTAGAAATACACTAAAGATTAATAATAATAATAATATTAATAATAATAATAATAATATTAATAATAATAATAATAATAATAATAATAATGTGTTAACTGTTTCCATTTTTATTCATGAGGCTATTGTGTTTGCCAGAATATTACCGAATGTTGTCCCAGGAGACGTTTCCCAACGATTCAAGTCAGGAGACAGATGCTAAACGATACAGGTATTTAGTGGAAGCACCAGAAATGGAAAAGTGTGTTATATTTATAGAGTTGCACACAGCTTAGATTTTTCCCGAATGAAAAAATAGAGTACCGACGGAGCGAATGGTCCGATCAGAGTGNTGCAGTATTCTGTCCCTTAGACTGGATTCTACCAATCCAGTGACATCGAGAAAATACCGGCAATTTTCCACGGTGGCGTGTGGTTCGAATTCAATTCCCATTGACAACGTGGGAATTCAAGAGGAAGATGATGTTTTCACCAATAAGGAACACAAGTAGGCCTGAATTCTGACAATGAAAATGACGGCTAGGATGAGAATGGAAAAAGCGACTTATCAGGTTTTCCTTGGAACTGTGACTACACCTCGGTGTTCAGTTGCTGACTAAACTCTGCAATCAGACTGCAAACATTTCGTCCAAGGCGGAAGTGACATGATCAAGTCGCGGAGACCTGCTGTTCGATGACAGAAACCGGCAACCTAACTACGGGACTTCGAGTGGCGAACCACATAAGGCCCGACTAGGTTGGACTTGGTATTAAACCGGACGACAGTAAAGCTAAATACCGCCAAACTTGGGTGACGTGCTTCAAAACATTTGAGTAACAAATCGCAGGTGAAGTCAGAGAATAGTAAATCCATGGACAAATTAAAACATTTTTTATGACACACTTTCGTATGAAGAACAGTAGACGGGTTGAAACCCATAGTCACGAAGATCGCTCCGTGCATTTCTTCATGCCTCGTCTCCACGTCATCTGTTGACCTCTACGCGATTTTCTCCGGCACGGATTAGCTACAGCAAATAAAGCGCGGTGCGGCAGACGACAGAGGGTATACGCAATACGTGCCCTAGCCAGCGAAGTCTACTAATCTGAATTCGGTACGCTAGCAGGTTTATACCTGACAGACTCCCAAACACATGACGGCTTACCTCCACGTTACTAACCCGTTCGCTCCATCCATCATGGACTAAATTACGTAAACATCGATAATCGAAAACTTACAGTTGACGGATATCTTCTACTCGCAAATTCAGGGTCTCACAACCATAAAGCAGAACTGAACGAACGCTAGCACAATATACACGACTTTTCAACTTCAGTGAGACGTTGCGTCTACGCCAAAGGTGTTTCAGTCCTGCGTATGCTGCTCGAGCCTTAAAAATGCGGGTGGTTATCTCCTTTGCTGCACTACCGTCATTGGTCACGCAACTACCTAAGTAGGAAAAGTAATCCACCACAACTAAATCCCGGCCATTTGGTGTCAGAGTAGGAGTAGACGAAACCCAGTTCTGCAGCATCACTTTGAACTTTGAAGGTGCAAAGCACATACCGAATGTGGCTACTGCACTTGTTAATCTATCAAGTGCACTTTGCCCGTCCTCCATACATTCGAACAGACAGACGATGTCATCGGCGTACTCCAAGTCGCATAGCTTTTCTTCAACTGTCCATTCAATACCTACATACGTTTTGGAGTCCCCTTAGTGCGCTCTCCAGTATTTCGTCTACGACGAAAATGAACGGGAACGGCGAAAGAGGGCACTCTTGACGAACGCCGCTGCTGGTGAAGAACAGCCTACTTAGTTTGTTGTACACTCTTACACGACCAGAGGTATGTGAGTACAGTGACCTCATTAGGTTGACGTACTTCTGGGGCATTCGTTTTCGAAGAAGGCAGCCCATCAGAGCTTCGCGGTGAACTGAGTCGAAGACTCCTTTCAGGTCAAGGAACACTGCGATCGTTGGTCGACATTGGTTGCGACGCCGCTCAAGGAGCTGACGCAACGTA
The DNA here is from genome assembly GCA_900618425.1 of Echinostoma caproni. NCBI lineage: Eukaryota > Metazoa > Platyhelminthes > Trematoda > Plagiorchiida > Echinostomatidae > Echinostoma > Echinostoma caproni. Next base: position 16,428 of record UZAN01053239.1, read on the forward strand.
AAAATCTGATCAATACATCCACNCGGTTTGCTGTTCACGGATGTTGGTCTCTCTTAAAGGCGTCGGACGTCGAAGTATAACCGAAGCTAGCACTTTGGTGACGATCGGGATCAAACTTATCCCGCGGTGGTTTTCGCAATCGTTGCGGGATCCTTTCTTAAAAATGGGAACGATCAGTGATTCTCCCCAGGATGAAAGAATGTGCTCTTGCATTCAAATATTGTGCAGTAGGGTAGTAATAGATTACCTATAACTTCTTTATATTGATCTCCTTTTTTTTCTCGAGCCACGCGCAAAGTTGGGTTTTTATTCCGCGCCGGATGCTTCTTC
>UZAN01053244.1:0-10124 GCA_900618425.1 Echinostoma caproni
ACCAGCCTGGTTCTCACGCGTGCACCGTTAACGTGCGGCAGACAATCGGCGGAGTATGATGCCAGCGAGAAGTTTAGAGACAATGTTGGCTAAACTAATTCCTCTGTAGTTTTCACAAAAGGATCTATCACCTTTCTTGTAAATAGGTATGATCACCTACTCACACCATTCAGCTGGAACCTCTTACCTTTCACATATTGAACCCGGGAGTTTTTGTCAACTCCAAGACTAACGCTGAGCCTCCACCTTTAAACGCTGATGAAAACAGCCCATTTGGACCAGAGGCCTCATGCCTTTTGAGATACTTTATTTCCCGAGAAACCTCCATTTCAGATGGAGGACTAGCGTCAACTGGGAGTATTTGTCCAAACGAGGCGGAGAGTGAAAAATAAGACGTCGATGGGGGCCAGTTGAACTGAGCCTTGAAATGTTCAGCCCAACGGTCAAGACGGCGTTGCTAATCGTGAATCAGTGTCATCGGATTCCTTAATTACCTCACCTACACGTATTTTCCTAGGGCCCGTATTCCTAATTAGATGGAAATCGTTACGACTATTACCAATACCCGCAGCTTTCGCCATCCCTTTACGCCTTTCTACCCACCACTTCTTGCGGTCATTCCTCGGACTCTTGATGAGCTGGTGTTTAAGAGAGTTGCGCGCTGTGTCGTATGTGGCATCCGGAGGGAGGGTTCTGTGGGCGTCCAGCAGGGCAACCGAGGTCGACAATATCCATCGTGCGTTTTGAGCTTGTGGCAGGGTCCGACGTTGTTTTTATCGATATCTGCATGGTCTCCTTGATTTGCTTCCAGTGTTCGGCTGGCGGTTGAACTGACAGGCGATCCGAGAGCTCTGCTTCGAATGCTGATTTGCATAAATCGCTGACACTATATCGTGGGTATCCGTTGTCGGTGGCTTTTTTGCGGTTGTTTGCCAGGAGTAAGAACTTGGCTCGTAACAATGCGTGGTCTGTATCCAAAGCTGTCGACCAGTAAGAGCAGCAGTCTTGAATTGATCCCCTCCAGCGGTAACTGATGGCGATGTGGTCGATTTGGGTCCAGCGTCGTGAAGAGGTTGGCGGTTTCCGTGTAAGATGGTGATGCTTCTTGTATGAGAAGTTCGTGTTTGACAAGAACAATCCGTAGTTGAAGTAGGCGATCTCCGTAGTCCGTCCGGTTGGCTGGGATTGCACACAGTCCGCCAAGAAGCATTTCTGATTCGTCCAGGGATCCCACTTGAGCATTGAAGTCTCCGGCGACTACTACGGCGTCCGTTGATCGAGCACTCTGAAGTAGTTGAGAAAGATCCTTGATTTCAGGTATACTGCAATCAGTCAGTGCATACGCCGATATGACGAATAAGCATTGACGCTTCGTTCTGTAGCTGTTGACTCGAACTGAACCGTTGAGAAGTACAGCGCACAATCGGCTACTGACTGGAATCCAGTCAGGGAGACTTTAGGGCACGACATACTTCGCGGTAGCCCACACCGGCGAAGGGGTTTTTCTTTGGGAACCCTTATTGGAGCCTTCAACTCAAGAGTCTGACCCACAAAGCAGTGGGGTGTAAATCAAACGCGGGAGCGTGAACGGAGCAGCCGTGTGAAAGCTTCTAGAGACCTGTCACGCAAGGCCTTTGAATTTCGGTTAAGTTGACTGTTCGCCGGTGCGTTGATTATCGGTTCGCTTTTCGGGATTGGCCCTTAGCCTCATGCACCCGATGAGACCGGCAGGACGTGGACGGGACACCACCTTGTTGGCTGGGGGCTGCCCAGCTTGGGCGGGCGGTAGCTGTCCAATGAAGTGCGAAGACTTCTCTCACCGTCGAGAGGAAGCCCCAGGTACCCCGCTCCTACGTCCATCTAGCGCGGGGTTTACGACCGGTAAACTTCCCCTCACCGTGGTTATTTGCTGGGTGTGGATAGAGAGAAGGAGGTCAAGAGGTGCCCAAGCAGCTGGCTTTGTGAGATTGAGCTTTGTCTGGCCTCTATCCGTTGACCTTTTACGCATGATTGGATCTACGGCTGTGGGAAGCCATCCTGTGTAGCTCGCAGGGTAATTGAGGCACGCAAGCCATCACATCACGTCAAGGTGCGGTCTCGTCGTGATGGCCTAATCCTAATCAGTACTAGCAAACTCTGCTCTGGGAGAGATAAATCCACTATAACACATACTCATCTAACCGAGAGATAGTTCTTTATATATTGTCGGATTCCTTTTCCGATTCAAATAAACAGCAAGATCTATCAGGGCAAAATCGTATTCAAAGCGTTCATAAGCGCATAGTTCAGTTAGAAGATATCAAATCCAGGCTGGAGAGTATAGCCTCGTGTTTATGAAAACGCCACAAAGGAAATGCAACAGATGAAGACTCGAAAATGCTTACTCCGTGGAGAACATGTTTCTTATTTTGAGACATTCCGTCGGAGGTGTGACGAATGGCGTTCTCTGCGACTTGTCCGATAAGGCTGGAAAATAAAAAAATAATAATAATAAGTGTCCTTTTACTCCCATTTTCTATTTATTGAATGTACAAAGGTACAGTCAACTTTCAGGAAGAGGGCTGCGGTCATACAAAGGCTGTCTGGGGAAATACAGATATATAGGGAAGACGGGCGGCAGTGGAGCGGTTTGAACCCGGGACACCCAGGTCACTCATTAGTTGATGACCTAACAGCACTTGGCCATCACTGCCGGTGTAATTATGCAGTGATACCAAAAGAAACGCGTGCAAGAATAACTTTGTGTGTGAGTGTGTGCAAATGGGACGAAAGTGGTAGAATTATCGATCGTAGTGGGGCCAAGAAATTGTTTAAAGTAATAATCGATTTCAAAAAGCAATACAGAAAATAAGAAACAATCAACTACAGTCACAGTTTAGTCAATGAGGCTGAGTCAGTACATCTGAGACCGTTTTTTTTTAATCGTTTCTTTAGGTTCAATAAAAAGATCACTACAGAACACTGTTTGTACAGGCATGTGAACACTTTACAAAGAGAGATAACGAAACAGATAAAAATGAAACTATGCATCGAATGTGATTAGGCTCGTATGACCGGGGCGGGGGTGGGGTGGGTTGGGAGGCAGATAATGAGACAAAAGTTGACGAGAGCCAGACGACGAACCACATGCTTTTCCTGAAAGAATCGTACGAAAATCGCATATTATTTGAACAGAACGGACTGTATGGACCAAAAAAGCCGCGGAGAAAGCAGAGTCACGGATGAGACTGGGGGAAACTGAAAGACATGCGATAAGAATTGATGAGTTGCGCAATTCTACATCAAAGAATTACCGGTGAGGTAAAGGATAGTAGAATGCACACAAAACACGGGGATCGGAAGAGAGTTATATACCTGGATCAAGTAGCGGATGAGCATGAGGCATACACACACTGGAAAGATCAAGCACGAACGCGGATCGAAATAGTCAAGACAGGAGGAGGACAGGAATACCAGAGGGGTACAAGTATGAAGATGACAATGCAAACCAGTGACATTAGTTGGCGGACGATACCTGATCGCCAAGAGCCGAAATCCGTCTCCGTGTGCTTTCGACCAAGCGTTTCCAGAGACCTGATTCCACCTACACAGGAACAAAATCTCATCAGAAAAATGATTTCTGGTGAGCTTAATGCGGTTTTCATACAATAATGGTCCACGTTACACCTAGATTGATTAAGTCACCCGATCCGGTTATCGCGACTTAGATGAACAATTACCGGTCACCTAATGTGATATTAGTTAGCGAGTCTTCAAAGATTCAAAGATTTCAAAGAGTCTCAAACAGCTTTGCACATAGCTACGTACGTAAACAGCAACACAATAACCACAAGTGCCTGTTGGGGGTTATGACGAAAAGTGAATAACAAAATCATACAAATAACATTGAAGACGACAATCAAACTGTAAGGTGAACAAGACTAGGTGAAGATCATGACGACCGACTGAATCATCAAGGGTTTGACACACACACACACANTAGTGAAGTACAATGGTGTCATCCTTGAAATGAACCTTCGCTTTTCCTTACATATCCAAACTGGTACTCGCAAGCTGTGTTCTTGCCTATCAGATAAGAAGACTGCGTCACTTCTGTTCTGCTTTGTCGGGGATAAGAGCTTTTGTTCAACAATGTGCTCTGCCTATAATCTCCTTTACTGCTCCCCTGTAATTTTCCCCGGTTTGCTGGAGAATGATTTCGCGCTACTGAAGCCGTGTTTCCCAAGTTCCGTTATCTGTTCTGATAAACAATATCCGTGATCAAATTGATGCATGCTCGAAGTTAGCCGACGAAATTATATCTGATTGCATCCATTCCAAATACACACTTATCCCATTTCGGATATCTGCCTACTCATCCCCCTGGTGCCCTATCTTGCCCGGACGGACACTGATAGACAGGAACAGTGTTTGTTCTGATCTTTCTAATGCATTTTGTAGTTAAATCACATTCTGTGCACGCCTGATGTCTCACTTTTATGCCTTTTTTGTCAACATTGGGACGGTGGTTTATTCGTTCTTATACATAACTCGCTGAAACTTGAGTACAATACAATACAGTGTGAACCAGAACAGGACTGCGAACATGTGTTCGCTCACAAAAAGTTGAGTACACTATCTATGGAAAGGGAACCCCACAGATCAGCCTCTTCTGAGCATGAAATGGTATTAATTAGCGATGGAACCTAATCATTGTCTCCTAAAAGCTACCATCTGGTGTGTTACCCTGCATCGGCCCAGACACTCTGGGTAGGACGCGTCACAGCGGCCCAATCGAGTTCTCAGAGAGAACATCAGCACCGGGAAACTCATCGCAATTCATTTCAGCATGTCAGTAAACAATTTTTCTTATGTTTCCATGCTATTATCGCCGAATCATTAATGCACCGATTACGTTGCACAGGAACTACGCGATGCACAAGTTACGGCATCACGACTAAAGTCGAGTAGTGGGTTTCAACAAACCGGGTTCATTAATCTCTATTGTCTTGTCACAATTAATACCATGATCCAATAGGGGGAAGTATAAACGCGAAAAAAGCCGACTCTGGATAGGTGCTGATAACAAGCGGAGACCATACACTTCCAAAGCAGACGGGTTTCTAACCAAGGACCACGCTCATCAATGCGCTCGCGAGTGGAAATTCGCGGTGAAGATCTAAAAGGTTGACATTTCATTGCCGAGGTCAACGTCGTCTAAAGATATCCATACACTTAATGAGTGGTCGCGTCCAAGGTTACCATACACATATTACAATCTCCCCCCCCCCAAACCAACCAAGATTTTGTACGAAGAACGCGAGTGGAAACAGCGGATGGGAACAACAACAAAACGTCATTGTTGAGTAATTTAAAATGCAATGCAATATTTGACATGTAGACTATACTTTAGCCTGTTTACTATTGTTTACAACGGTGTGAAAAAGATTATCCTGTGCTTATCAATTATCCACTTCACAATATCACCAATTACCAACGAAACGTTAATCAAAACAAGTAACCGGCAAGAGAGCCCAGCCGGTGGCTGCTCACTACTGATGAATACAGTAACAAACAAATTTTATCCGTATTATCAAATGATAACGACCCCATTTCACAGGGCTCGGTACCACAAAAGTATGTTGTCCTTACCACACACACACACACACACACACACACACACACTAATAAACAATGAGCACGTAGCAATTGAAATATCGGAAGCTCACATTTAGAGCTCACGGGATTCCGACTAAACATGTAAGTATCTCGGAAGATTGAAGTACAAGTAAAATGGGCTCGTACAAAAGTCGTACAAAGTACAAATAAAAACAACAATCGCGTAAATTTATTCGAATTGGGGGGGGAAACCACAAGGACAACAAAAACAGGTGTTTGATCAGATAAAACATTCCTTGATCAGAAAACTAGTTGAACTGCAGTAGACTTGAGGAGCCCAATAAGAATAGGATGCTACTGAGCTGTCTGAAGTTATGACAAAAACACGAGGGAAGTGTCCCCCTCCCCCACCCACCCCCAACACACATGGTATCGGTATTGCATGACTGGATTATCTTTACTATGATGCATGACAGACAGTCGGATAGTGTACGACAGGTTGCTATGATCATCACTGTAGACCGATGCCACCGACTAACAAATAAATCACCGAATATGATTTATATAACTCTCGTCCCAATACTCGGACAAAACGGGAACGAAACAGACTTTCAGCGATGATGGGCGAAACAGTCTAGTTAACAATGCGTCACTTTACCGTTTAAGGCAAATCGTTTAAGGAAGAGAAAGAGTTGTGTCACTCGGATAACTATTGGGTCATCTATCAATCGAATTTTTATGATCAAAATTTTAGTGGTAGTTATATTTACGTCCAATGATTACAGATTCCCTCAATGTCGCTTAGCCATTTTGCGCAATCGTGCGTCCATGTTGAATGAATCAAGCATAGATAAAATAATGCACAGATAGCTGAGAACAGTGTGAGGAAGAACTAGATGGATCCGAAAGAGGATTTTCCAGATGTGTGCCTAACACTTTAGGGCAAGGCATACTTCGCAGTAGCCCACACCGACGAAGGGCATCTTGTCAATTTCTCTGCAACATTATTCCACTGAACTTCTCAGTTGTTTCTTTGATCCTACCTTTAACATTTCCTGTCTTCCTCCCAATGTTCATCCAAATTGGCAGACAAAAGAAACCGGCGTACATGGTTAATGGTTGTACAAACTGAAACTGAAGAATAGTGTGTGTGTGTGTGTATAGAATCGAACGGCATCATACCACGTCGATTTGCGCATGGATCTTGGGATTTTGCACCAAGCAAACAAAACATAAACAAAGAATGTTCTGAAGTGGTTCGGTTTTACGGACCGGTGCTCCTGTCTGGAACCTCCCAACTACGCCAGGTGTCGAATCATTGAAGCTTTAAAATCCACAATATACATCATTTTTTTATTACACACCTAGATGTGATGAACAGCAGACGGGGAGAACCCCGTAGTCACGAAGACCTACTGTTCAGTGATGGAAACCGGCAACCTAATCCCCGGGACTTGGCGTGTAGAACCACATACGGCCCCGATAGGTCAGGCGTGGTATTGAACCGGACGACAGCAGAGCTGCCTACCACCAGAGTTAAGTGGTGGTGACGGGGTTTGAACCTCGGACCATAGTGTCCGAACTACGCCGGTGACAGCGACTAAACCACTGCGCCACCACCACCATTATCCTAGTGGAATCCGAGCATCGCTCTAAATCACTGTACCGCATTCGGAAACATAGAAACCAGTTCCGAGTGGTTGTGCCCATTACGAGAACGACACGATATAGACTGAACTAATGATGGTGCGAGATGGCTAAGGGATGATGGGTAAAACATTCGGTACAGGATTGTTTGGATGACGACGTGTATTAACGACAACTTGACCGTGAATACAAATTATCTTTCTCTGGCTATCATACCGACCGAATGCGACTAGCGGCGCAAATCGCACGCTCACATACACAGTAGAGAGAGAGAAAAAAAGAAACTTCGGTGAACAGAGAATCCATTTTTCCACCGCAACATAGACTGTACATCAATAGATTGCATTGAAGTACGTTTCAATAAAATAAATTTGAAAACAAACAAACAAGAGATTCAACACAAAGGAAAGAAACCAAGGGAAAAGCATTGCACATATATCCGACACGGATATGGGAAGAATGTACGAGAGAATGCAAAGTTAGATTGAATCCCTTGAAATCATGGCAGTGGGGTGGGGTGGGTAGGAAACTGAAGAGGTTTTAGGTGAGAGAGAAAAAACTAATTAACAATTTGCTGATCAAACAGGCCGTGGTAAGTGATAACCGAGTTCACCGACTACTGACTGATATACTAATAAACAAGCGGCTGATCTCAACTGTTTTTGTTTCTTGGGACGACAAGCGAGTATCAGCAGCAGCAGCAGCAGCAGCCTGCGATTGATCTCTCTCGCCCCTTTTCAATGAGCATACGCATTCCGGTAGCCGAGGATAGAACCCCAACGCCAGTACCAGTTCGAAGCTAGTCAGAGGAGACAGTTTTGCCGGATATAACAAGTGAGTCAGTCAAACGGACATGACAATGGAGAACCAGTTGAGTTGAAATGACCGTTACTTACCGGATCCTTGCCAGCCAGTTCCACCTTGCCACTGCCACGTTTCACCGATACCCCGCCATTCTTGAACACCGATACACGTTTCCACATCATACACGTAGCGCACGACATCGGGCCACAACTGTGCAGCGCTGTGGAGTTTGAAAAACAGAAGTTATACCAAAACAGCTCTAGGATCCCGAAAAATGGACATGGACAATTTCGTGCGCCACAAGGGGGGTATGTACACACACACACACACACACACGATAGTTTCAATTACATCTGTTACGTTAGCAATGGGGAGTTAGTAGTATGAGTACGGACAGAAAGTAAACTCTATCGTGAATGAAATGATCTGGGAGACACATGCAAATGGTCAATGAGCACAACGTACAAATCTGTAGAACAAGGGAATGGAGGAAAAAGTGACCGATAATCATCATGATGATCATTATGATAACTACGGTATAGTCCGGGCAAGTAATGGTCAATTATGTTTTAAGAAGTCAGTGCCATGTTGTCGATGTGATTTGGGATGAAAGCGATGACCAGTGTGGTCTCGGTGGTGCACGGGAGGATATGGAAAAGAGGCAGTGTGCAATGCCCGAATCGCGGATTGTCAGTCATTTTACATCGGGGAACTTACTCCGTGTGCTGTTGACGCAGTCGCTCACGTAACACATAGACCGGTATGTATGGCGGTTGTTCGGAATTGCTCTCGTTTTCGCGTAGTTGTTGTTGAAGCATATCTGGGGAAAAAACCGGAAACAGTTCAAGGGCTTAGGAACATTTGAAAAACGCGGAAAACAGAACTCATACAGTCAATACCGTGATTGAAAAACGGTTATCTGTGCTCGATTAGCAACTGACAACAAAACACATTTACCACTTACGGACCACACTGGCAACCAGATCTCGGATTCGAGCAGAATGCTTCTCAGCCGCTTGAAGGCGTTTGGTACGAATCCAGCGTAGGAGCAGGACGAGTCCGATAAACAGAGAGAGGGCAATCAGCACGCCGAATATTGTAGCACAGAACCAAACCAACCAATTGAAAAAATGCCGCAGTCTGCAAGTGCCTGAGAAGTACGGTTGTAAGCTCTCCAATTCGGAAACATGATGCGGAGCACTGTGAGAATGGAGGGGAGGTGGGGTTTAGGTGAAGAGAGAATGCGATCGGTAAAACGAGAGATGCAACAAAAAAATAAAATCCAGAATGTGTTTAAAAAAGAGCACTAACCTTCCGGGACCGAGTTCTTTTCCGGAGGCATCATAGCTGGCAATGTTAAAATGGGCTTTGCCCACGTGTAGAATTAGAAACAGCACGTGTCTCCATACTGTTTTGAATTCCTTGTTGGGCAACTTCGTGAGATCCGTATTCAACTGGACTAGACCTTCGGCTGAAATAACAGACATCCGAGGACTAGACAGACGATTCTGTTTGCAATGATATTCACCTGAAGTCAAAATGGGGTGAAAATAGGTTTCTTTTCAACATATAATCGAATTGTGAAAATATCGGTCTGAGAGAAAGAAGGAACGAGGTACAGATATCGGTGTATCATAGCTGCTTTACAAAATATTTAAACAATGGCAACACGTTAAAATCATACCGGTAACTTATTCGCACACAAAGCTGCAAAGGAAACGCAAAACGAGAAGCTCAAACGTGCTGTCCAGTTGTTTCGACCTCATTCGGTTTGATCCGCAGTGTGAATTCATCCAGCTCGCTGTCGCATTGAACTCAGTTGGTTAGGACAAATACAAATGAATAAAATCGTCTACTTTTTTTACACTGAAATTAACTTTACACGATGGCTACACCAAACAACGCCCCATTTCACCAAACACTTAGAATGCTTGCTCTCGAGTCTAATGCGTAGGCTTATGCGCACAAAGGTTGATGCACCACCAATTTTCACTCATTTATCACCCGTCTCTCCCACACATCTTACAAGGAAAACCGACTTTCTTCGCCGAAATCCAAAAACACGGAAGCTGTTT
>UZAN01053246.1:3092-13689 GCA_900618425.1 Echinostoma caproni
GCCATAGACAAAGAAGCCGGGGCAGTTCATCAGTAAACCTAAACTTGGCGTGCATAAATCCAACTATACAAGAACCCTCGTCTCGGAGAGCGGGTTGGGGTGTATTGAGACGGGGAGGAAAGTAAATCCGGCGACATCAAGACTGGAAAATATGGAATGTACTTTAACAGTCCAGCCATGCTAACTATTGGGTATCATGACGTGCAGAACATAAGTGAACAATAAAATAAGTTCCCTGAATCCGATTGGAACATATATTTCAATTAATGATTTTTCGCTGTATTCATTGTTTGATGTTTAATTGTTTATAAATAGATGCCACAAGTGAACAAGGGACACAGTGAAATATTCTTGTCTTTTTAATGTTTATAAGCCCCATCTTCCTTCCACTACACCTGGTCAAATTTATAGATACATGAGTTCTGTCAGAGTATGAACCGCACCTGGTCCAGACAGCTCAAGCCCCACACCTCTTACGCGCGTTACAAAGCCACTGTCTCACATTTTCGCACACATAGTTAATCTTTCACTGGAACTCCGAACCATTTCCGCCCCCAAAGGAGCAACACAGACCTCAATCGCGAAATGTTGCGGGCCGATTGGTCTCACTTCTACTGGATCGAAATTGATGGAGTGGTCAGTTCTATATCGTCCTCAGTTATCTCTCACCGGCCGCGATTACCTTGATCGGTTTGCATCCAAAAATATCCGCTCCACACTAGATACCATTTCTTCCCCCAGTTCTCTTTGTTTTCAAGTCCCTAACTGACAAAACTGAATATTTTTGGGTCAACCAAGTCATCATCATTATCCGAATCATCTTCGCACTAAATTTGATCAATCACAGTGTAGTTTGGTTACCAAAACGTTTCAGGGTTAACGGCATTTTCGTGCGCTATATTTGGTTCATTTTATTCCACGGGTGAAGTGTCCAATGAGTACAACATCGGAATCACCGACTTGTCTCTCACAATCGCCCCTGATCACGTGTCAGAGTGTACTTACTTTACTCTCACCAATCAAAATTACTGGATGTTCTCGTTATTGGTTAGCCTGTGAACACGCATGACTAATTTGCCATAGTTTGCCTACCATGCTTCATCTAAGAATATCTATTCCCTCAGTCGTATTCGTAGCATAACTCATATTGGCGAAGCAACTATCCGAACGGATTAGGAAACACTGTCCACGGTGGACAAAGTATCATAGGAAACGCTATGCTTGCTTACCTAACGGACTCAGCGCGCCGGATGAAGCTTGATATTGCCTCCTGATAGAGCTCCACCTCCCCACCGGCCCGAATTTTGCATTAAAATGCATGATTGACAAGGTGCTTAGTCATGGGATTAAGATATGAACAGTATACTAAATCCAACCTCATTTGATGGCTACGACATACTAAATTTTTCTCTGTAAATCCCGGATCGAACGATGGTGGGTACGACCTGACGCAGCTACTACATGTCTTCCCATTACTCAGATTCATCTTCGTTGCAACATTTTTCATTAAAATTCCATCATCTCCAGTCAGCGGTTGTTAACTCGATGGACTAAAAGTTGTGGGTGAAGACAAATTTTGAAGAACGGACGGTCAAAGTTTGTAGACTAAAATAAATTAAAAGTAAATCATAACTGAAATCTTCCGATGCTTGAAAATTGAAACTACTCTGGAAAATGGCGCTTTGGTATACACGAAAATGCATTGTAGTTTATGTGAGAGATAGGGAGAGGGAAGACGGGAACTTCCATCCACTCTTCTTGTCCCCGTTCTGCATCTCGTCATGTGTAAGATAATCGGCTACCGCTTATCGGTTGTCAGAAAGGTTGCAAAACGGTTAAACAAATAACACAACTCTGAGCGGAGTGTCCGACTCGGTGACCGGTTAACACCCAAAAATCTAGACATCTTATCTGAACTACCATACCCGCTGTGCAGAAGAATAGACAAAGGCGGTCTTTTTCTGCATACATATACACAAAAAGTGACTATGAGCTACTTCAAAGCTCCTCGACCGATGACCATTCACACTTTTCTACTTTGCCCCGTAAATCCGGGATTCGGACAGTTTTTGCTGTGCACGAACAAATCTGTGACAAATCACAGAATGTCACACCCTGCTCATCGTCGTGATGTTACTTTTTCTTCGTGTGCCCGCATGTGTGTATGTGTGTGATAAGTTGTTAGTTTGGCCGTTTGTCACAACCATTCCATTCGATACCATCTTTTCCGGCTTTTATTAAGCTGACCATGACTGGTCTGTCCACCTTGGTATCTTCATCACAATCCGCGTGAGTTGATAGAAATCTGGGGTATTTTGCACTGATGCAAACTGGCTTCCATTCATGGCACCCTTTTGTAGGAGTCGTGCATTCTTTCAAGGTCCCCCGCGTTACCAAAAAGTGTTTGGGATAGACAATGCTTTCGTTTGGTTTCATTTAACTACCTTGTTTTATCAAGACGAGAAAAGTATCAGATTAATCACACTTATTCGAAAAGCATAGTACTTCTACTCCGGCTTATGCTCTAAAACGTTCCGAAATCCTTCAGACCGTATTTGATAACTTACCGAATAATCATAAAGTAGTTACGAATAGACGAAACACGTAATAACATTTGAGCATATCGTCTCTTCCCTCCTATTAATATATATGTATATACATATATATCAGCATCTCTGAGGCTCCAAAACAGTCAAACTCTAAAAGGCCACTGTCGATATATCCGTTTTCCTTTTCTGCAGTAGCCCAGTTAAACGATACAGATCATTACTGCAGACTGATTAATGGGTCAAAACTTGCGGTGAGAAAATTGGTATTTCCAACTGGGCCTTTTAGAATGTGACCATTTGGTGTCGGAGTAGCATTATCCTGGTACACGTGCCTTTAGAGAAAAAACTGTCACGTTTGTCCCTTAAAAATCAGCAATACATATCAACCGGGTTTTCAACAGTTCCGACAGAAGCGTGTTGAACTCAGACCTTCCCATTGTCAGTGGTACATTACTGACCATTTCTTAACAAGATGGTATGGCTGGACATGCTACTTCCATAAGTTTTCGGTTATACGTGTTGCGTGACACGTTGACTTTGTGAAACCAACCAACTTCTGATCATTTATTCTTTTATCCCAAATAAAATCAAATATGTTTTTGATTTGTTGATTTGGAATGAATTTCTTCTACCGGTTTCAGCAGAAAGAAAGCACTTGTCCAACCTTGTTAAGGAAAATGATCTAGAAAACGATCTGAGTCGCAATTACGCTTCGCCATTCACGTCGGTCAAACCGACAGTATCACTCTGAGCTATGCNATGTATATACATATATATCAACATCTCTGAGGCTCCAAAACAGTCAAACTCTAAAAGGCCACTGTCGATATATCCGTTTTCCTTTTCTGCAGTAGCCCAGTTAAACGATACAGATCATTACTGCAGACTGATTAATGGGTCAAAACTTGCGGTGAGAAAATTGGTATTTCCAACTGAGCCTTTTAGAATGTGACCATTTGGGGGTGTCGGAGTAACATTATCCTGGTACACGTGCCTTTGAAGAAAAAACTGTCACGTTTGTCCCTTAAGAATCAGCAATACATATCAACCGGGTTTTCAACAGTTCCGACAGGAGCGTGTTGAACTGAGACCTGCCCATTGTCAGTGGTACATTACTGACCATTTCTTAACAAGATGGTATGGCTGGACATGCTACTTCCATGAGTTTTCGGTTATACATGTTGCGTGACACGTTGACGTTGTGAGACCAACCAGCTTCTGATCATTTATTCTTTTACCCCATTCAAATAAAATCAAATATGTTTTTGATTTGTTGATTTAGAATGAATTTCTTCTATCGGTTTCAGCAGAAAGAAAGCACTTGTCCAACCTTGTTAAGGAAAATGATCTAGCAAACGATCTGAGTCGCAATTATGCTTCGCTATTCACGTCGGTCAAACCGACAGTATCACTCTGAGCTATGCTGATCCAGTTAATTTTCTCTCTCTCTCGATCTGCTGCATCCCACTGGCGTTCCACATTCGTTCCCAATGTAGTTCTTTGGTTTGAGCTGACCAGCATGTGAAACCACTCACACATTAATAGTACGTTAGAGGAAAGGAATGAATGGAAGATCTTGTGTTGTAGTACTCAGTTTAATGCTATTGCAAATATTAAACTGCCAGCTGACAGTCACAGAATTTGAACAAGCTCTATTCAAGGCCCCTTATTGGTGCAATTTTTCATGTTCAGCTTTGTGTACTAATTTCACGTCTGAGTTGAAGCACAATGTATGTAGCTAACCATCCAACTTAGGCATGGATTGGTCGGAAACAAATCAGCACTCACCATTCACAGTTCTGAATTGCCCCAGGTGATCACGTGATATTCGGATAAACAAACCAGTAGATATTTTATTATTCTGGTTTCATGGGCGGTTTCATTTCAATGAAGACCTAACAATTATGCATGTGCTATACTGTAAGAAATTCCTCCATGTTACGCCGAAGCAATTAAAGATTCAAGTATACAGGGTTAATATTGAATAGAAATCACTAAAAATGTGAAATACAATATTACATATTAGAGTGCAACCCGTTTTGTGATATTAATTCATACACATTTTGACGAATAACTTATCTGTCGTCAAACAACTTTCTCCAAGTTACTTCTGTTTCCAAGTGACTTGCGAACAATTTATCCTGTCGGGTATTAGATAAATACGTGCAGGAATATACTCGGATTAAGTTTAGCTATTGTTTTTCGTGTCTATAAATTAATGCCACTACCGACACCCTGTTCCACCATCCACAGCAACCGTTTCTCCCCTAGTGCTACAAGTTTAATTACGGACCAAACGGAAGTTTTTAAATNACTTCTGTTTCCAATTGAATTGCGAACAATTTATCCTGTCGGTTATTAAATAAATACGTGTAGGAATATACTCGGATCAAGTTTAGCTATTGTTTTTCGTGTCCAGAAATTAATGCCACTACCGACACCCTGTTCCACCATCCACAGCAACCGTCCCTCCCCTAGTGCTACAAGTTTAATTACGGACCAAACGGAAGTTTTTAAATCTTTCATCAGTCTGCAATCAAATAAATTATACGGTCCTGCTGGACTGCGACCAGTTGTGCTCAAAGAATGCGCAGTTTCACTCTCCCATGTTACTAACAGACCTGCCCAAAGTGTGCTTTGATCAGCATTGCATTACGGACTGTTGGAAAGTGGCTTCTATCACGACAGAATCCAGGAAGGGAATATCTTAATTTCGCCCGACTGCTTGTACAGCTGCTGATTTGAAAGTTCCATAAAATTTGCATTACCTAAGATACCCTCCAAACTAGACTCACCTGGTCTCACACAATTTGCCAGTAGTAGCTCCAGGTCAACACTCGATGCGTCCCTCATTCATCATATTTCTTCTTCTTAGGACTTTTCTGTCCTAGATATTCGGCTGTGTTTCTTTAACCATAGTGAGGCCTTCAGTTGTTTCAACTGGGCAATGTCTTTTCGTACACATACTTTCCAGGAAGGGTATGCAGCTGCCTGTAATTAGGGGTGCTGTGCTCTTCTCTTACCTATTTTCGACTTTCGTCAGTGAATTGCCCTCAATCCCAACAACCCAGACCTTCAAGTATGCTGATGATGTCGTCGTATGTCAAGCCATCTCAAACCAATGGGACACAGAATCACTTCCTGACAATTTTTTGCAAGTACAATCCTTTCCGAACCAATCCGGTCTCCGTTTGAATACTTCTACATGCTCTGAATGCATTTCTAGTCTTTCCCCTGGATCGCTCAGTCATCAATTTCTTACCCATTACCAGAACACATACCACAAAATAACTAGGAATCACCATAGATAGCAATCTACGGTGGTCCTCTCATATGCTTGCTTGTGTTGGTAGACTGTGTCGCTTATCTTTTCAAATACGCAAGTTACAATTTTGAGTGAGGCATGAAACTGTATATTCCTTTGTATATCAATGCATTTTTTGTATCGTACTTTACTGTTCACCCATTATTCTCCCTGATCTACTTAGAAAGGACTTCATTACACTACGTCGCGGTTTAGTGATTATCAGCCGTGCTTCTCTTATGCCTTTAAACACTGATCACAAAATTGTGTGATTTGCTTATCGCTTCATGTGACAATTTCGCTCATAAGATAATCAATGATTCCAGTCATCCACTCAATCCCGATTTATCTGCTTGTCATTCCCATGCTTCAACCCGATCCAATTTTCGCTGCTTACCCTCCCGCATAAACATTTATTGCAACTCAGCGGTTCACCATCTGGCTCGAATTCTCGCTGATCCAGTGAAGATCCGTAACGAACTAATTTTAAACTTGCAGAGATGATCACCTATTTAAGTGTTGTCATTGTTGCATATTAGTTTTCATCTCATTTTTTATCCCATTGCAACGGTGAACACATGTCTGGCTGAAATGTAGGCACCGTCGCCTACACAAGTCATTTATAATACAATAATAATACAATCGATTTATGAAATAACTACATCATTCACCGACTATAGATTACTACATACAAAAGATATATCCCTCGCTTCTATTCTCCACCCAAGGAGTTTTTTAGGATGATATTCTATTTGTCATTTTCCTGTTTAAGCGCTGTCCTAACATTTTCCATCTACTGTTCTTCCATGCCAATATTTTTCATTCTTTGCTCAATGAATATGTGTATGATGACGCGTATGGCATGAAGTTTTCAAATTCCTTCACGTGCCCCAAACTGAATCATGGTGTTTCATTCTTCCCAACTGGTCTCAGTATAAGGGTGCAGAGTACTTTCTTTTCTGAACGTTGGCAAATACATTGATGTAACTAACTCTTTCCGGCATACCGTAGTCAACGGAGAACAAATTTCCAGAAGGTGGTACTCCGTCAAATACTTCGGATTCACCATTTCCCGTGATCTTTTGTGGTGTTCCCATGTGTAAGGTAAAACACACAAAAAAATTGTTATTCCATTTATTCGTAATCTTCTATTCTGACAGTTACGTCTTTTTCCCTATACTCTTTATCCCAAACCCCACTCCACCCCCTCTCCCGCGTTATTGTTATTGTTAATATTGTTCTGGCGTTGGCATTATGCTTGTTCTCAAGCCGATATTATATATATATATATATCCCATGTGGCCGAGACATCTCACAAAGTCAAGAAATTCACCTTTTACGCCGTCCGTTTGAAAGTTCTATCTAATTCATCCGACGTAATGAAACGCTTTGTCTTCTCCTGCGTCTTTCCTCACTGACTTCATGGTCTTCTTATCAAAAACTTCGAGCGCATCTACTGATCCCGTAAGCGGGTGTGTCTATACAATGGCACATCTCGTGAACTTAGTGTTGGGTTTGAAATCTCACAATACTTTATTGTCTGTCGGAAAATTTCTGCCACGACACTGCTTGAAACATTTCATGCTTTTTGCTCCCGTCTAGGCAAAGATATCTGTACATATACCACTTGTTCCAAGCATAGGCACATATTAGCACACAATACATCATAACTGTTTTCTGTAATTTGTCACCTTGCACGACCTCCTACTCATGCTGACCTTGTCACTGAAAGTCTTAAATTCCAAATTCGTTGAATCTGCTTAATCGTTTGTGTAAACAGTGTATCATTAGTCATGTTGTCCCTGCCTCGCCTCTGTGGCGTAATCAGTTAACGCCAATGGGCTGTTAACCGAAAGGTTACTGGTACAAGCCCACCCGGTGACGGGTGACTTTTTGGATGGTGGTGGCTCGGTGGCAACGTCACCAACTTATCACTCCGGAGGGCATGTGTTCGTAACTTTCCATCGCCACTTGACGTTCCTCATTGTGCGTTGTATCGCAGCCCTTTGATTGGCCACTTCCCCCTTACGAAAAATTGTATCGTTGTGTATTCAATAAAAGAAAGCGAAAATGAAAACAGAAAAGTCTATTTATATGTCGATTGTGAAAATTTCAGTAGCCTCGGTGGATTTCGAACCCACGCATGGATGCTGCCTACACTTTAGAACAGCGCAGGCTCTATCCGATGAGCTACGAGGCCACACCGACAGCACTGATCATTTCATATTCGAATTACCCATCTAACTTACAAAGGCATATGGCATCCACCAGTTAACAAGTAAGCTAACTGCCCTGATAGATTTTCCCTAGAATTCCTTAGAATTTGTACAGCAGCTGAGCATTCATCTCCCATGGGGTGAATTAAAGGTCCGTGTTAAGCTTTTAAAACTGATTGAAATCTATGATGTTTGAAAGAAGATATAGAGAAGAAAAATATAAAAAATGATATAGAGAACTAATTTTTTAAGTATCAAATGCCACGTTTTTTATTAAAAAAACCGATGAAATGCAATTATTCAAAAATCAGATATTCAAAAGCATTTACTAACACCTTTTGACCGTCTACAGTCACTCAAAAAAGAAAATAGTTATTTTGTCCATGAGAAAAGTTTTCAATACAATTGGTGGCATATCGTAACTACAAGACTTGCGCGAATTCCGGTTATTCTAATAACTTAACAAATCTTAGTTATTTTTGAGCCATTTCAGTGCGTTTAGGAGTGACCTCAATCAATACACTGGCTGAACCTATTCACTCGTTCCAGTGAATCGCACAGTCCTATTTTTCTGTTAACTAAATGTGCAACGATTGTCCTTGTCTTCACAGTTCTCCATTACTTAATGTAATACACACACACAAGCCTCAATAATCTGGTCTGTTGATTGACGCTATCGATTATTCATTTCGGTGCGGACCCCTTCAATGATTGACGTCATCATCACCACAGACAACAACAACTACTACTGTTACAATTCCACAAGGTGTTGCCTGGAGAAGGACAATTGTTTATTATGAATAACGGCCAGGTTATCGATAAATTGGCATTCATACAACAAAACGTCTCATTTGAAACGAGTCTTCAGAATTCCCACATGCACACTGGATAGTTGTTGATGGTACGGTCCATCAGTTGATGCGCATTCTTGTAGTTACCATACTGAACAACAGTAATTCGCTCCTACAGGTCTTGTTCATTTTCGACCGTTGAAAGAAACCGCCAATGGCACCCTTTTGCGAACTACCCACAAGTATGAGTAGTACTTCACTACACTACTACTTTCACGAGTACTACATATTTCACTGTGGATTGTGGTGTGTGTGTGCGTGTGTGTGTGTGTGTGTGTGTATGAATCACGCTTCGCATAGATAAACCTCGCACTATAATGTGATGGTTTCAGTTGCCATCTTTTGGGCAAAAGGGTAAGAAGTGGACGAGTTTACAACTGTACGCACTATCGACATAGGGGCACGTGAAGCAAATAAACGAAATCTGTTTTAAAGTGAGTAGACNGACACACAAACACCACTGTTTACGATACTTGGCTGTGTCACTCAGTTCGGTCGGAAAACTGCTCCTGTTCCACCCACCCACCCACCCTAACCACAGTTCCACTGGTTCTGTTAAGAAACTCGCATTATGCAAATAAACCGAACCTGGTTGTGGTTGGTAATGGATAGAATTGGTTCATTCACTGCATTGCATCTACGGGGTTCATGATCTGTCTGCCTACAATTCAATCAGTGCATTACCCTCTACATCTTCGAGGTTCTACATATCTTCATTCGTGTTTTTCTGGGTATAGTTATATATAGTCGCGAACCAAGTGAGAGACTTATTGACCTATTAAGTGCGAACTCTTTTTTATCGGTGGCCAAACTTGGTGGTTACATACTCCACTGGCGTGTAGCGCCGAGGCCTCCCTGACGAATGGTATACTCTCATGTAACTGGGCGGATATCGTATCGGGTATCGGGTAGTCTCATAACATATCAGAATCGTCATTCATTCGTGTAGCTGTCACCATGGATTTTTGAATGATTTCGTGTGTGGCTAAACAAATGCAACATAACGGACTTGAGTCGATTGCTCCCTTTAAGGATCACCAGAGTGCTTTAACAATAAAAACATTAGAAGCGTACTAACTACGGGACTAAATAGAAATTCACACCACATAGTGCAATCCAACTCTGTGATTGCATTACGATCAAGTTACGATTGTTCAGGGTTTGTCACTGGATCTGAGCTATGTCAAACGGGAGTGTTGCACAGAAAAGGCGGGACACTGTGGACAAATGAACTGAAAATCACGGTAGTCTGAACCTACTGAAACAAATCCACCTAGCAAGTGAGTAACTGATTATTGGGTTTAATTTCAAAAGTGCATTCGTCGTGTATACATGCACATGCTCGCAAAGATGGATTGTGCTTTATTGTGTAAATGGAAAATGGAAAATGGTCTGATAGGCTGCCCAATGGGGGTAGTACGCTTTCGTTTTACCTAAGAGGTCCCGGGTTCGATCCTCATTGGGTCGATGGATACGCACTGCTGATGATACCCAAACAAGTCGAAACAGCTGTCGAGTGCTTCCTAGCTTTTCAGTTCACGCTTCATTTGCTATACACATGACAAATACAATCGAGTGGGCTAATCCAAGCTTGGACTCTAAAATTTATTGAGCCATTCGTACAAGGTGATGACCGTCCAGCGTGTAGCTCAGGGGTAAGGGTATGAAGTCTGGACC
>UZAN01053247.1:3046-16749 GCA_900618425.1 Echinostoma caproni
AATGATGTGCTCGTTTCCATCTGGACTCCTTTGCGATAGGACGGTACCGATGAATTGGTCACTTGCATCGGTGTCCAGTATAGAAATACCAGCATTTGTGGAGGTATCTGGGCATGCCAGAATAGCGGCGTCACGCAGCCGGTCTCTGAGGTCGATAAAAGCCTGGACTTCACGCTCAATCTACACGAAAGAAGTATTCCGGCGAAGGAGGTTTGTACGCGGTTATTCTAGGTGTGCGAAGCCTGCAATAAATCGATGATATTACGAGGCAAGTCCCAGAGACCAGCAAACGCCTTCAAATGACGTGGGTTGGGGTCACATGCCAATCTGTTCGACCTTCGCGGGGTCACAACGAACGCATTGGGCGTTTCCAGCCCATACCTAGACTCGGCCCACTTGCGGTTGTCTGGTGTGACCGTTCACGGGGGACTTCCTGCCGCACACGCGAGCCAGGCATCTCACAGCTTGTTTTTCGTATGGTGTTAAGGGAGTTTATCCTACCATTGGGAGTTCAGGTTAATCATTTTCCTGAACTAGAATGCAGAGGAACTCTTACCGGATATGATCTACGTTACCTCAAATCAGCAACATTTCGTTGACGTGACCGCCAGTACATGTCAGGTTCGACCACAACTGTGAAATCAGTGCGGTGTCGTTGCGATAACCACTAGTAGTCTCTCTGTAAAGGCGAACCAGGATTAAATCAGCACAAAACTCTACCAGTGTCTTTAACTGCCAAGCATACACGGATAGGGAGCAGGAAGAAGGTGACTTATGGAGGGCGCTTCGCCCTCCCGCCCAGCGAACAGACAACAGTTGTCGACTACTTCAGTTCTGCGCGGATCACCGACTGTTCTTATCTAGCACCAACCTTCTACACAGCTCTCGTCCAACGGCTACATGGTGTTCTAGTTCAACGGGAACGTTGACCGAAATTCAACACAGCTGTAAGTTACCGTTGGCGTCGTTCAGTACAAAACTGCAGATCCTATTGGACCACCTGCGTTGAGTCGGATCATGCATTAGTTCTATTACGCGCCACTCTTCGACTCATCGGTCATCAGCAGAAATCGCCTCAGTTAGCTCATCATCGTTTGCGCTACCCATCTAGCTGCACACGTTCTGGGGGGAATCTGGCTCATAAGCTACGAAAACCGTGACCTAGTGGAGTAGATCAACAGTGGAATTAGATTAGATTTGCGATGCACTCAGCAGAAAACTTTGTTTGTAGGACTGACTCCGAAATTCTCCGAAGATATTAGATCTCTCAGGAGTCGGTAAGCCTGATGGATCAAAAGCGCAAGATCCCAATCTGCCAGGATCAGCATAGGGATCGGTGTCGCCTGCAAAGTCAACTCCGGAGAAGCTTTAAGAAAGATCGCGAAAATTGGTGGGCCCAAATAGCTAGTGAAATGGAGGTAGCTTCTACATCAGGAAATAGTCAAAGGCTATTTCATCTGATACACATCACCGGAGGTCGTCGCATACCGGCCAATGAGACCATTTGCGATAAAAGTGGACAGTATCCACAATAAAGAATAACGACTTGATCGCAGGGCAGAGTATTTTAGTGAACAGTTCGATTGGCCCAGTGCTAATGTGGTCATTTCAGCAATTTCGGCGGAAACCCCATAAGCGGTAACATGTGAGCTCCCATCAGAATCGGAAGTACGAAGGTGCATTCAATCATTAAAGAAGAGAAAGGCAGCCGGGCCTGATGGGCTTCTCCCTATTCTTTTTAAGGTGGGTGGTGATTCTCCTGTTGACTCAATTATTAGCTTAATTCGCAGCATTTGGTAGGAGGAGCGTATCCCTTTGTCCTGAGGTGATTCGTTGATCGTCCCGATCTTCAAGAAGGAATCACGCAATGACCGCGCTAACCACCACGGGATTAGCTGATTTCCGTTAATCACAAAAGTGTTAACTTCTGTGATACTTCATCGCCTGACACCCTTAAAGGAGAGAAATGTCCGCGGACAGCAAGCCGGATCCCGACTAGGTCGTGGTTGCATTGACCGAATCTTCACTCTGCTTCTTGTCGACTCTACTTTCCTCTTTCCTGTCTTCCTCCTACTGTTTACCCACATGGGCAGCCAAAAGACAGTAACCCAAACCGGTGCACGAAACTGCTTCTTTGATAAGTTCCAAACGTTCATCGCATCTTCATCAAGTAGTTGAGCTGAGGCGACGAAGGTCCCTTAGGAGGTCGATTTGTGTTTAGCAGTGGTAAAGGTGTATCTAATGTACCCTATCCTGTATTATTCATAATTTCACCTTTTTCAGTTGGAATACACTAACCCATGAGCTGTCCCGATGGTCAAATCGAGTCTGTGAAGTTCCGATTTTACACACCTGACGAAATAAGATCGCTTTCGGTGCGTCAAATAACAAATGAACTTGTTTTTGATAAATTCACCGGACGGGGTGTTGATGGAGGCTTGCATGACGTGTCATTGGGTTTGTTTTTCGCTTTACACTCACTTTTCTCCGTCTTATCTATGAAGGCCCTAATTCCGAGAGGGATTTGTGTGGACATTGTGGTTTGGATTTTTTCGCATGTCCTGGACATTTTGGCCATATTGAATTTTCCAAACCAGTCTTCAACCCTATGTTCTTCGACATTCTGTACAAGGTAAACCTATACTATCAAATTTCTACATTTGATGCCATAGCTCATGAAGTCGTTTTGCTTTGGTTGTTTTCGTTTGTATAGTGTGGATTATCTTGCGGCTGCATTGCATTACTTGGGAGCGCCTGGTAAGCTCGACTAAGTGCAATAGCATTTGTCTTCCACAGCATTTACGCTACCCGGAAAACCGAAGCAAACAGATCTGGCTGAGTTAGAAGGAGTGACACCGGACGAGCTGAGGTCACTTGGAATACGTGTGTTGGCGTCTAGACCACGTACCCCTTGCAAGTTGTGCTGCAGCAGAGCTTGGGTGGTGAGGCACGTAAATAAACAACAAATACTCATACGTCCAGTCTCGGAGAATGCACGACAACGAAGTACTAAAGCTGAAATCACACAAAAGTAAGCAGGTGAAATCTTTCACGTCAATTCCTTTCGTGTTTTATTCATTTAATTTTTTCCCTCACGTCATCTTTCAGGTACTACATGAAATTCACACTGAAATTTGCTTTGGTCATCTCAATGAAAAATAGAACAATTCTTATCAACTTTCCTCATTTTCTTTATGTGGCTGATATTTTGCACCGTGAGTGATGGCAAACCAACAGGAAACCACAGGAAAGACGTGGTATACTGGTATACTGGCAAACGTAGCAGTTGCATGTGTATTATAGCTATGGTTGGGTTGTCATGCCACAGAAGTTGGAGTTTTGATAGCTTTTTGATGGAAGAATTTTCTGTTTTATTCCAGTGAAGATGAAGACGCGCTGAAAATGTTGGCTGATGCAGAAGACCCCCGCATGGCTCCGCATTGTTCCGCCTCTGCGAGTGAAACAGGAAATTTGTTTGTCGACACTTCCTCCTCAATCCAGAAAGACATGGAAGCCAAACAATGTGTCTTGCTTGAAACTGCACGTCAGGACATTCAGAATATTATGAAATCTTGTCGTGGATCAAAGGAGACTTCATTACTTCCGGGTGCGTACCAAGTATTTCACATTTTCACATTACATCTAATTTGAAACGGGATTCTAAAGCGCACATTTTTGATTGCATTCCCGTTGAGGTCCCACAGCAACCAAAACTGGCACACAAAAGTGCGTGGCTAATGGTTGCACAAACTAAACTGAACTAAAGTTCCACAGAAGACAAGTGAATCTTCGTTCACGCCAACGACCACACGGTGTGATCATGGTTACTTTTGTGCACCAGCATATCGCCATTGAGTTTTTGGACGGTGCATTACGTCTCCAATAGGACAAACCTCGAGATTAGATCCAAATCTCGAATTTATTTGGCTTAATCTACTTCGCTACGCTCAGCACATCCCCTCTGGTAGGGTATCTCAGTGAAAGATGGCCGTGAAGAGTGTAATTTAAGTGTATATTTACCTAAGCCCTGATTGTAGGCCAAAAAGGATCCTGGGACAAATATATTCATGATATACATCCATGATTCGCTCGCGAACATGATACCTCTAGGCTATTCATGCCAAGCGGATAATAATCTTCGGTTAACCGTAGTTTTACCCCAATAACAGCCGAAATACGCTTTCCTGCTCCCCCGTGTTGCCTCGGGGTACATAAGAGCTCTCGCTTAGTAAATAACGGATCCTAGGCTAACGACAGACTCACTCAACAGATAGTAAAAGCAGAAAACTAATATCGCATTTTCCCCATGGACTAGTTTTTTCTGAACATTCTATTAAACTTACTGGAGTCGAACTTAAATCATGGTTTTTAGAAGCGCTAGAATCCTCCGTATTTTCGCCTTTTCCTCCATCACAGTTCCACAGAAATTATTTTTCCATTGACTCCGTCCTGTTGACCAAGGTGACTAGTTTCCCATAGGATCTGTTCTCAACTCTATGACCAGTGTTTTCTCATAGCAATTATTCTTTGTGTAGGATACCATGTTTATCGATACATTTACTTCCCCGAACATGTTTTAGAAATGGCTCAACGAATGCTTCGTTGTTTGTGGCTGAACGAATCAGTCATTCTGGGTTTGCTTATCCCAATGCTCAATTCCGCTGCCAGGCACCACCAGTATGCTACCGACATTCTCTTCATGGATAGCGTACTCGTATCACCTTCCCTCTGTCGACTGGTGAGTTCGTTCTCCCTACCACTTCGTTCCTGTTCCTTTGGTATAGTAATTTATTTACTTGGTCCATTGTATGTGTAGTCCACAGAGCACGTTTCAAACAAAAGATTGATGAACACGCTCGTTTCCATTGTGTAATCATGTCAGTGCATCACAAAATATGTCACTAATTACAAATGGAATTCACATTCAACTCACGGCTACTTCTGAGTAGTGGTGTGAGATATCTAAAATTCATTTGAACTGAACATCCTTCTGGAGTATGCTGACCATATTGTACTGCTAAGTGAAGACCCAGGTAAATTGCGAGCTTTCTGGATTGTTTGAGTGCTACTGTAGCCTTGCTTTGTATGCGTTTTGAACCTTCAAAGTGTAAAATACTGCTACAAGATTGGGTTGGTCCAGCACCCAGCCTCATTCTAATCAGCAAAATACAGAAAAGCAAACTTCACTGATCGCTGCCAAACTTACAATGCATATGCATTGGGGTTTGATGGACGGGTACCGCCACTAAGCAGGAGAACGATTAGGGCTCTCAGCCAAGGCCTTTAATTCTGACAAGAATCTAGCCGCAAGGCATCGGGTGAAGTGAAGTGGAGGCCCATTTACTTGGATCAATTACTCCACTATCTTTTACCGACTGAAACGCTAATTCTGGTCGAACCCCCAACCTGGAGGACCAGGAGACTGAACTTCGTCCAACCTCTACTCTTTCACCTTCCAATAGTGATTGGATCTTCGGCTTGATAAGAGCCATCCTGCGTAGCTCGTTGGGTTAGAGACGTGCACAAGCCATCACGCCACGTCAAGGTGCAATCTCGTCTGACCGGGAAAGTAATATAGCAAGTGGATAATTTTTGTTATTTGGGAAGCTGCATCTCACTCGGTGGACGCATCACGGATGAAGTGTCAGCTGGCATACAAGAGGCTCGACTGGAATTTGCTAACTCCAGACATCTATGGTGCCGTCGCGACATTCAGTTGTCTGTGAAAGGTCGAGTGTATGCTGCAGCAGTTCGGTCAGTTCTGCTACGCGGCGCAGAAACTTGGCCATTAAGGAAGCAGGATAAAGATAGACTGTCTGTTTGGACACCATTGTCTATACAGCATTGCACGAATCTGGTGTGCCAGCCGGTTGGGCAATTTTGAGTTTAGGCGCAGAGTTTTGGTCAATCGCGGTCGCCCACTGGAGCAAGTGATCGACCTCCATAAATTACGCTTGTTGGGACGTGTTGTGCATGTCATCAGATAGGTTGCCACGGTGAGGGGTGTTGTATTGTATTGTGAAACAGAAGTTTTGATTTTTATGAACGGTAAAGCTTTTGATTGGTTGACCTCAGTAGTTGAAAACTGAGTAGTATCCCATGAGTAGCGCAAACAGTATGTCGTATGATTTGGGAGTGAGAAGAAGAACTAAACAGATAGGGGCTTTTCTAAATTCGTACCTGAGATTCCGAAGTACGACATACTTCGCGGTAGCCCAACAAAGGGGTGTTACTTCAGGAATCCTGATTGGACCCTTCGACTTGAAAGTCTGATACACAAGGCACCAGAGTGGTTTCTAAAACACTGCACACCATCGTCTCCAGCAGTTCGACCATATTCTCTGGCTTCCCTTTACGAAACCTCCGATAAGTCTCTTTCCGACATTGTGTTAGGAGTGATAGTATTGTCTTGACGGTCAGTAAATGATGTAGATCAGCAAAAACAAAGTGTCTTGGTCTCCGAAGTTGTACACAGATTTGAACGTTGTCTTAGTAATATCTGTTTTATTCCTAATAGAATACAAAACGTGTACGGAATGCTTTTACCGCACTCTTCTAATCGAGTGATATAAACGATCACCTGATGATCAAACAACAATCAACAATCTCTGCTGTTTAGAGATATAAATCATCGCTCAAACTTACTTTCAGTTAGTTTTTAGCGTGATGATTCAATTCAATCGAAATCTATTTCCCCATTCCTGATAGCAGAAATTTGATTTACTGCAGGAATTCAAATTCCCATAGAACGGCACATTACAGTTATTCAGCGCACTTTCTCGTTTGTTTGCGAATAGATTCCAACTAGATTGAATGACGAATCTGGGGAGCGTCGTGTTTATTCGACAGAAACTCATTTTCATTAACCTTCAAGCTTCATTGTGCGGATACTGACCCGTTATCCAGAAACGAAACCTCGATCAACATTCTTTCTCCTCAGTCACTCGTTCTCGGCCTATTTTGACCAGCTAGTGGAAATTCTTTTCATTTTAAAATTCGTCCCTTCCGTTTTTTGCATTACTGTTGATTAATGCAGCCTCGTTACGTGGGAGGTTTGGCCTACGAGCATCCAGAGACCGCGATCTATTCCCGTGTAGTCAAACGAGCCGAATGTCTGTGTCATATTGTGAATTATATCAACCAACAGTCAACGTCGATCGATTCTAACCCGGACCAGTCAATCACTGCAGATCTGTCCACTGTATCCGAAATATCCACTGTCAATTCGGTCTCTCGAGCCGAGGGTGCTCTGAAACTGGCCAGTCTATTTCTTCAAGCCGCGGTGAATGGCCTGTATGACAGCAATGCAACTACCGTTCCTACTGGTTTGGAGTCCAAATCAGGTGTCGGTGCCGCCGTACGATTGCCTGGGCTTAGGCAAAGGTTGGAAAAAAAGGAAGGCTTGTTTCGTATGCATATGATGGGTAAACGTGTAAATTACGCCTGTCGTTCGGTCATTAGCCCTGATCCGAATTTGGATGTCACCGAGGTATGCACCTTTTGATCTATGACCTTATCCAGCGCAACTTTTTTTAGCTACTTGACTATTTGGTAGTAGTATGGTGCGAAACTAGCGTACGTTCTGCTGTTTATGCTTTCAATGAACTTTTAACTAATGAGAACTGTCGGTAAAAACGTCGTTTTGTGAAATCGGGTCGTCAGTCGGAATTCGTGCAACGTATAAATCCATAATACAGGTGATTGATATGCAAACACGGAGGATTGCAATGATAGCGGGGCGTGCGACGTAAAACAGGATCCACTTAGCAATTGCTCAAATAGGCGAATGTCGGCAACCTAAAAGTCGAACAGATGACTCTTAAATAACATAGTGGAATAGAACTAAGTGTCACAGAAATATGGCGGGCACAAACTTGCAGTTTTCGCATTTCGCAGTTGACAACTCCCTCCTGTTGACTACAGAGCTTACTCCATTCCACTGTCCACCATCTAGTGACGTGTTTAATAAAAAGAGAACGGAAAACCTTTCTGGTTGGCTGCAGCTTTTTGTTTGTGGTAATTCCAGTTAAATGTCCCTGCAACCTTACTCTCTATGAATTCTCTGTTTTCACTCAGAAACTGATATAGGCATTTCAGTTTTCCGTTTGCTCCTTCATCCAGTTAGACAGTCATGAGACAGCAACCGGAACCGGTGCACAAAGGTGCATGGTCAGTGGTTGTGAAAAATGAGNAACTGAGTTTGATTATCTTAAGAATCCATTGCAGTTTGCTCGTTTTTCCCATTTCTTTTTGAACTGCATTGAGATTTCGTCTGATTTTAGAAATTTTGTTGGTATGCTTGTAAAATAACTGTTCAATCAACGAACTTAGAGGAGAGTTACTGAAGTTAATAAATAGTAAAGGGTTGATGAAAACAGTGAGCGCATGCATAACGCAAAGTGATCTGTCATAGAAAAACGTCACTAAATGGCAGACATCATTACCGGTAACCATGTTTCAAATTCCGTAACCGAACCATGATCTTGGGAAATCCGATTCGCGAGTTTTTCCAGCTCCCATTTCTCCACTTGTATTGTTTTAAACTTATTGTGAAGTGTTGTTTACCTGGGGTGAGGGGAGATCCCGGTACGAGTTTGCCCCACCGGAATCACTCGTCTATTTCTCACACGTGTATTTCAGGTCGGAGTTCCGCTGTTTTTCGCACGAAAACTAACGTTTCCCGTCCCCGTGACTAAATTCAACTTGGATCGCTTGCGTCAACTTGTCACGAACGGACCGGATAAATACCCAGGCGCTCGAAGCTTAGAAACACCGGATGGTCGACTGTTGCATTTACCCAACGGTACTTCAAGTCAATCTGAGCGGCGAAGGGCAGTGATTGCGCGTCGACTTGCTCCATTAAACGCGGATTGTTCGGGAGTTCCCTTCATTGTGAGTGTTGGATGAATTCCCTCTACTCTGCTATCTCGAGACAGCCCTGTCAAATTTGGACTTATTCGTCGTGTGTTTGCCACTGACGAATTTCAGTTGATCCTATGAAAGTTACAACGCTCTATTTGTCGTTAGTGGGAGAGAAAAAGGAAGGGCAAACTTTTTTGCACAGTGAGCGGTACGTGTTTTGTATTCATAGGGATGCTATGGTGCAGTATGACGACCTACTGTGTTAAACACAGCATTCCCTCAGTCGGTAGCAGAGCTGTTTACCATCGATAAGAGTTCCCGCTCGAACTGTTTGAATCAAGATGTTTCAATGGTAATCCAGCTGATTACTGAGCGTTTGTCGTTCAGAAGTAAATAGTTTCACGAGAACTGTTCCGTTAATTGCACCGAAAACCTATCACGAACTTGGTCTTCGATTAGTTTTTTGTTGAACTTTTGAACTTGCTATATCTATGGCAAATTCATCTGGAATCAATCCTGAAGCTACGGGTCCATCTCATGGACACTAGTACCGTGGTAAAATTGTCGCCTTCCACTTTTGGTTCATCTTCTCTCTCTGTCCCTCAGGTACATCGTCATTTGATGGAAGGAGATATGCTTCTGATGAATCGACAGCCTACTTTGCACAAACCTTCAATGCAGGCTCATCATGTCCGCATCATTTATTCGTCGGGAGCTAAAACATTGCGCATGCATTACTCCAATTGTCGTGCCTACAATGCCGATTTTGACGGGGATGAAATGAACGGACATTTGGTGCAGAGTTATGCTGCTCAAGCAGAACTGGAACTCTTAGGTGAATTTGTCTTTTTTTGGCCCTTCATTCTTCATCATGCATCATTAATTCTTGCTTCTCTCAATATTTATGTTATGATTCCAGTCTGCGGTTTTGCAAATTGCACTGATCTACCATCTCACATTTTTCTCGTGATCGCCAAAGACTTGGGATCACTCATATTTTCCACCCAGTTTTCATCATAGGAACAGTATAACGGTTATTGCTTATATGGTAGTCACCGAGTTCACAGTCTATCAGAAAGTGCGGACACATTGTATTACTGAATTAGTATAGAGGCTGTGCAGTATCATTACTACCACTACTATACCTTCCTTTTCTCTTTACTCAACTCGAGCAGCGAGTCACATATAATCGCATGACTTACCTTGGCAAATCATTACAAAAGGCAACGCACAGCGTCATGTTTCATCCTTGGCCGCAGTGCTCCCATAATTTAGTCTGATTCACTCCGATATTTTTGTCATCATAAATTCCGTGTTCAACAGTATTCTGCAGTTTATTGCATTTCTTCACTGAGAATACGTTTTGGTCTTATTGCATCAAAACTTCCGAACATTGTTTCATCGAAATTAAATGGTAAACATTTACTGCCACTTGAATTTCGACCTGCGATCAATACGCATTTATCTTTTTTTCACTTACAGCTTCTGTTCCACATCATTACCTGGTCCCTAAGGACGGTTCTCCTCTGGCCGGTTTAATTCAGGACCACGTGATCGCTGCGGTCAAACTGACTATGCGTGATCGTTTCTTTGATCATTCTGACTACATGGACTTAGTCTACCACTCCGTGCGGTCCATATTCAATGTGGCTCGCCGGTCCGGGAGTGGTCCTCCGGCTCTAGTTACCCTACCACCGGCCATTCTCTGGCCAAAACGATTGTGGACCGGCAAACAGGTCAGTGGATTGATGGTTTTTATCATGAAAGCCATAGTAATTTGATGAGCGGTCTTTGGGCGGGAGGAATTTGTGTGATGAAAAAAATAGTTGATAGTGGCTCGATTTATCACCCCCGTTTAATTTTTGTCCCGAACTTGTTATATAAAGTAAGCGACACGGTTTTTTCTCACTACCGCTTATTATTCCTCACGTCGTGTAACTGGTATGAGGTTTTCTCATTTAGTAACACAGTTTGGTGATGCTAGTTGAATAAGTTTGAGTTTTTTTCTTGTGTGTTATACTCTAATTCCCCCAAGGGGCTTCATACACCATTGGTTTTGATCTTAATTGGTCTCCTCTGTGTTCCGTTTATCACCGTATTGTCCCCCCCCGTCGTGTTTAGGTTATTTCCACACTTTTAATGAATCTAACCCCTGCTGGACTACCGTATTTGAATCTGACCTTGCGTGGGCGTCGTACCAAAGCCGAGCTGTGGTCCGGTGCCGCACCTGGGCAACCGACTCCGTTGAGTGATGTCGATGTTGTGGTCTGTGATGGTTATCTAGCTTCGGGGATGCTAGACAAAGCACATATAGGATCTTCATCCGGTGGTCTAGTTCATTGTGTATACGAGGCGTACGGGCCGGAATCAGCCGCTCATTTGTTGAATGGGATCAACCTGTTGGCGAATCAGCTCTTGAAAATCACCGCATTTACCATGGGTATCAAGGATATGCTGTTGTCTGCCGAGGCGAATGCCGATCGGACGCGTAGGTTTGAAAATTTGAAGGACTTGGGTTTGTGCGCGTTTGCGGATGCGTTCGAATTGACTGCAGATCAATTATCTGAACAGGAGGTTCGTCGAATGTACCGGAAAGCCCATTTTGCTCCGAGCACAGATCAGACCTTGTCCAAGCGTATGGTTCAGCTGGATTTGGCGATGAAAAATCGTCTGAAGAGAGCCCAAGATGCGGTCTGCGAGTGAGTTATCGAGCTGCCACAATCACATGATCTGTTGCATTTCGATTGTTGTGATTTATTTCATCTGTGTCCGGTGTTGTTAAACTCATGTAATAACAAAACACATGTATGATTTTTATTGGATATCATGAATATAAATGAGCATAATAAGCATGGGACGCAGGATAAGAGATTCATTGATCAACAGAACTGGATTACAGGGAGAGATTACTCCTATAATCACATTCAAATTGTTTGAGGTTTCATGCAGTTGGTTAACTATGACTATGGTTGACGATTCGTATCCCACATTTAATAGGGCGCGTCTTACCCCTTTTTATGCCTTCTAATAAACCCCACGACAAAGATAGTGTGCTTATCTCCGCTCCCACATGCAAAATCATTTTTGCGAATCTAGACGACAGCCGCATGTAAAGCCGGAATCGAATCAGCTTATCTTTTTAGTGAAAACTGAAAAAACCCACTTCCATCCCCTACGGACTTCACCTATTCAACTGGGTTAAAAAATGGATGCGCCTCTCCTCTGGCATTTGTAACTCGCAGTGACAACTGATGAGCCGGTTGTTGACAGACTAATATGTGATGCGGGAACAGCAAAACACTTTTTATTAATGGACTGGAGGTCAAACGAAGTCTTCGTAAAAAGACAACCGCAGGTCGCCGCGTATTGCGTCAAACTGCTGCGTGAAAGGTAAGAGCGGTACTGGAATTGGATGTTTCGGTGCAAACGAAACAACCATCACCTGAAACGGTCCCCAGTATGAAGTCAAAGTTGATGATGAGGCGCATAACTCTAACAACTTTACAAAGAAAAAACGTTTATTCTAGGTTGAAACTCACGTAACTTGGAGAAACCAACAGAATTTCGCCTACTCTGACTACGAAAATATATATAATACGGATGAGCCCGACATTACTGGACTAATCTGCAGAAAAAACAGCGGTACTTCATCATGTGGATTAACGATTAAAGCTCCGTTTCCGAATGCGTCAACGGATCGAACGAACTACGTGAGATTCCGCTGTACATATCCGTACGCTAGACCGGCACCTTATGCCAACAATGGCAATAGTTATACGGAAGTCAGTCTCCAACGTGATAAGACTGCGGTTCGTAACTCGTATCAAGGTAAATACTGGTCATTATTTGGCAGAATCAGAACAGTAATGTGGTGTGCTTTCAGCTCAAAACTGAGGCCAATAGAAAGCTTTCAGTTTATTCCTACCTAAGAGATGAGCCGAGACGCAAATATTTACATCACAAAATATGAAATAAGAGCGTCCTTGGTGAGAGAGTTGAATAATCTAGACGACGATATAATTTGAAATCTATGAAGTATACCGAAAAGGTGGATGGATGTTTTAAAACGGATTGGCCAATGCATTTGTCACAAAACTGGCTTCACTGATAAAAGTGCAATACTTTTGCCTGAATAAAAATAGCGTTTTTCCGATTTATTTTCACTAAAATAAAAGCTAACTTGACGAAGTTTTGTATTTAGGCTTTTCTTTCATTTGCTAACTATATTCAAGAAAATGGTGATGATCACACATCTATGGGCGAAATAAAAGTATTGTGTATGAGAGAGAGAGAGAGAGAGGAATGGGGAGGGGTATGGTACTTCTGTCCCGGGGCGTACTGCGCTCGTTGGACATACACACTGGATTCCATTAGCGAACTTAACCAACTACTGACAACCAGTGTTTGAAAAAAAATGTTGGATGGTTAACCAAATTCCTATGTGTTTTGACCGCTGTTCTCTGCCGTGTTGGGCACTTCCCTTTCATATACGTCCAATGTCTGCTATTCTTTTTTCTCTCAGCGCGGCAATCCCCGGTGGTCTGTATGTTGGGTTTCCGGAGAACAATTTGCAACTCATGGTACATGTCGGTGCGAAAGGTGGAATGGTGAGTGATTCCCTTCATTGTTGTATTCTGTTTATATACAGGTATTAACCAAACTCGTGCAACATCATGACTTTTCCCAAATCTACTTATCTCATTGCCAAACGTTTTGATCCTTATGCACGGGCATGTGCATGGTATTACCCTAGGTCACTCTCAAAAGTTTTATAGTACTAATAAATTATATGGTTGCTTCTTTTGGCCGAGCGCGTTAGAAAAGTACAATTTCTCCATTTC
>UZAN01053248.1:0-13988 GCA_900618425.1 Echinostoma caproni
TCCGATCTCCAGACAGAAGCTGTATGACGTCAAGAATACAAGCAAGCGATTGGTAGATACCGGTCTATTGAAACAATACTTTAAAACTGTCCGTCGTGGATTAATGATAATAAGCCGTGCATCTCTAATTTCCACCGAATCATTAATCACGGAACTTATTAATGGTCATATGAAGTCTTGTATGACCTTCGCCAATAATATTCTAAACGACCCCTCCCATCCTTTGCATTTTGATTTACCTTCTTGTCACTCCCGCTCGATCACTCGTTCCTCTTATCGGTGCCTACCCTCTCGAATAAACAATTATAAAATCTCCACTTTACCGTATCTGGCTCGCATTTTGGCCAACAAGGAAGTTCTGTATGTTTCTTTTATCGAGCTACTCGAGTGCATTTACTCGTAATAAGTGTTCTTCAAGGTTACTGTCGGTGTTATGATAAATTCACTGAACGCGTAGAAATAGAACAAACAGAATACCTCAGGAATTTATCGCAGCAAATTGTCACATTATCCATCATGATAAGTGTTACGTGGCCCTCACATTTCTCAAAAAGGTTATTTTAGGAGTAACCAGAAACCAGCAGCTTATTTGTGACTTTCAAAATACGTGCAGATAAGCAATTGGAATCGTACCCGAAATCAGCCACTGAACTTCCTGACACCGAGACGAAGGAAGAATAGAATAGCGGTCAGTTTAACAGACAAAATCAAACCACGAAACATTTTGACCAAAAAAGATTATTTCCTCACTTGTAGGTGCGATGACAGTCACTGGCAAAAAGAACCGCAGTCGTGTGAACAGGTTGTTGAGAAACTCCCGAATTTCATTTAAGTAGAGTTTTCTAAGTTTGTTGCTTGATACAACTGTCGTGATCACAGTACTCTCGACCCGGCCAGTCCAAGACACTGATGATGCAACACCACTGATCGTATCATCTACCGGCCTGAGACTACTACAATATTCGAGTTCATTGAGGCAACTTCGGGCAATCGTTGGACCAACAGAAAGATTAGGATATTAAGCCCGACTTAATCTTGTGACCCATCCACAAATATGTGACAATTTATTTTTCTTCCTTTTCAGACAACGATAAATGTTACCGGAGTAATTTTCAGCAATGAACACCATTACGGCAAATCAGACAATGTAAGGGTCTCACACGTAGTTCCGGAGGCCATCTGTTCTTTCGTTCGAGTCATAACTGCGAGACGGTGTTGGCCATGTCTGAAGTGCCAAGAGTAACTTTCATTATCCTCGGACCGTTGCCATGATTATTTGGTGAGTAGGGAAGACGACTGACTAAAAATGCACTCCAAGCACTTTAATCGTTTCGGTGAAAAGATTGACACAGTTAAGAAGTGATGAACAAGAAGTAAACCCAAAATAGGCAACCGCTATGGAACGACAGAGAGGAGAAATGCGGGTTGATGAAAAGTTACAGAGATGAAAGCTTATCTGGTTTGATCAAATGAATGTTGGATATGCAGAGCGAGAGTATATCTTTGGTCTTGAGAGGAGAACACGATGATCACTGGTAGCGACTGGGGCCGTGAGTCTGAGAGGCAGTCCTCTTTGTGTGCCAGTCTGGTGATCCACAACCTTTGAGATAACGCTAGCCAAGGGACTATGCGTCAAATATTGAGGACAATGAATGACAATCCCATTCATGTCAAATCGAGATACTGATCAATGGGCTGCGTAGGACCACGAGCATGGACAGCTTTTTCGCTTTTGAAAAAAGATCTCATTTATATTCATAGTTTTTGTGAGTGTGATGACAATGGGTTGTAAAAAAATAATATACGGGCGATTGACTGGAATCGAATTGCGCGTCATTCGTTGAATCCCGGTTTTCACGTGTGATTCATAAACTTAAATTGTAACACCTGATTTCAGCTGAACAATTAATTTAATTCTGCCTTAGTTTAGCATCTACTATCCGGGTAGCGGAAGGCTACTGATCAATTCATTTGTTGCGTGCGTTCGTCTGCAGGACGACGTCAACAGTAATGCACCATGTGAAGATCAACAACGAGGGATAAGGGCGACGGAGCTACGGCGGGGGAGGGGGGCGAGGAAGTAAATAAAACGATCTACTATGGAATATCCTGTTTTCAGAATAGTGATTCATATTTATGGATAGAAATTTTAGAAATACGACCGATAATGAGTTGATTCCGCGTCCGAGTTTTATCCTACAGATTTGTCAACAAACGCGTATTCTTGTCATCAAATTTTTCATTATCTCGAAAAAGAAACATAAGATCTATCGGTAATGAATAGTGGAGTGACGAGAAAGTCATTTTTAATGCTCACTATTCTTGCACAGCCAGAAATGTGCGCATTCCAAAATAGACTTAGTCATGAAACTGACCGGGTGGTTTTGGGTAAGACGCACGCTTTCCTCATTCGAATTTCCGACTTCAAGGGCTGGGTAGCTATGCATTACCAACGGTTTCTACTAATCAGAGAACAAATGCGCAAACGTTTGATAGTTTCCATGACAAGGGCGTTATCATGGCAAGGCATGGTGAGTAGATATGCAAATATGGAAGTTCTCATAGTGTGGAACTTTCCTGTATCATCGTGACGTAGCGGTCAACAATGATTAGTTCAAAACTGAAATCGATCTTCAAGGCGCTATCAATCCCATTGGAAATTTCTCCAAATTCCAAGGGTGAATTTGGCAGATCACCTTTCGGAATCCATTGGGACTCTCAATCTTCCGCTTATCTGATTAAACGGATATTCAGGAACCACTGAAGTCACAGTTTTCTTGTATTTGACACTATCAGTTGTTCAAATCCAACCACCTATCCGGAAATGTAAGTGCCGGTCCCTCGCATGAAAGGTAAATATGTTTTTCACTGGAACAATCAGCTCACATCGTGGCTGAACACAGTCACCTACACATGTTTGTTCAGATGGGCTCCTAAATAACAATCAGTCACAAATCACTGCGTAAATGTAGTCCGTCTCGAACAAATCGTGAGGGTGTTTAGATTTGTCACGTGAGATTTTTCGAACTATTGAAAAACATTTGACTGTTGAATTGGACCCTTGTCGGTTCACATCGAGTGGGTCGCATCGTATTTTATAGTCAGATAGCCAACACATGGGGTCAAACGAATTTACGAACTACGTAGAGAAGCGCGTGCACTTAAGAAAATTTCATAAATTTGTTCTCAACAGTAGCAACAGTGTTGTAGTTGTTTGTGTATCAAATATGAGAAAGTCAAGTTATGAAACTTGTGAAAACTAGCCTCGCCTAGTTCTTTACAGATAACTGGAGTGATTAATAATCGGGCATATTTTTTCAAACACATGCGGAGTGCTCTCACTTCTGTGGTGCGAGGAGTTCAAATATGGCCTCTTTGAACAAGAAGGGAAAAACCCGCACACATTGATGGTACACAACTAGAACCGGCTTGGTAAAGGGGTGATGCCGACGCAACGAATGTGATAGCGGACTAGTTGTTTATCATGGCGGGGGGGGGGATGAGGAAGAATGGTCTTGTAGTATTCGGAATAGGAATCNCCGGCTTGGTAAAGGGGTGATGCCGACGCAACGAATGTGATAGCGGACTAGTTGTTTATCATGGCGGGGGGGGGGGATGAGGAAGAATGGTCTTGTAGTATTCGGAATAGGAATCGAAATCGAATAGTGCGAACTCGGAATCGGACCGGAAACCACTGAATAGGCAGTCATGTAGAATCAAGACGAGCTCTGGATACCTTCCCGACTGAAGCAATTCCGGAGAGCCTGGATCATGAAGGATGTTGCTGGCATACTTGCCAGAAATACTTCGGGCCAGTTTGAGTACGAATGAATGAGAACCAAGGCATAGTATCTATTCCGAAATGGGCCGCAGAAGTCCGCAAGTACCTGTTGCCATGGTGCATAACTTTCTGGCCGTGGATTTCAGTTTTTCGGTCTCGCTTTCACTTCGTGCAGATGCGCTTCGCAATTCTTCACAGTTGTGCAAATGTCTGCATCCAAATCAGACCAGGTTTCCAGCGGTTTATATTAGTGGTGTTACCAGATTCTATTGCCGTCAAACTAATTGTCACTGGTCCTTGATTTATCTAATTTGGAGGTTGCTTTCTTCAGGATCAAACAAACATCACATGATTCGGCATCCGTAATTCGCCCAACAGGAGTGAGTGGCAGGGTCGTGATCACAGACATTCTATCCTTGATGCTCCAAAAGACAATGGAAAAATGTGGTGGCTTGGTTTTACAAAACGTGTTTCTCTAGTTTAAGAGCTAGTGTACTAGTTTACCAATGGTGAAAGGGTCTTTTGGGCAATAGTGTCGAAGTATTGTACTGGGACTTTAAGTTATAAGATCCACGTGGTTTTTAGAATTCTACCAACTGTGTCTGCTATTGCGTCGCCTCTGGACGGGGTGCAGAGGTAGAACTGGTTGTTATTCACTGTTTGACAGTGGGGCTTCAGATGAGAAGTCGTTATACTCCTCACAACGAACTGCTCGGGACAGTTATCATCCGGAAAAACGTATTTTTTGGCTACTACTTAGTGTAGTGAAGTACCTATTGGGTAGAGCGTAGTAGTCCTTTGGACCAAACGCCAGATAAGGTTCCTTTTCTGGTTCACTGGTAAAGTGTACATAAACCAGTACACGTTTTACTGCAGCAAAATGGATAGCTGTATTAACCAGTTTTATTGTCGTGGAAAAGCATACACGAGAAGGAAAATCCCTCATTGGAATAGAGTTCAGATGTGAAGTGTATATTTTTGTGAGCCTGATTAAGCGGGTTCATCGAACTAGTTAAGTTTTTCTTTTCACCGGTTTCACCAACAGCAATACCGTGCCTTGCTTCGCTATTCAAACAGTCGTGAATCCCCGAGAGAAGTTGTTTTGACATCCTCCGTTCTGTTAATTTATGATTGGTGACTGGCGACCAATCATTACTACGACAATACTGGGCAAAATAACTGGTGATGATTATTTAAATGCCCCTCTAGTGAAATGAAAATTCTCCTCACGGAATTTCTAAGGAATTTTATATTCACAATCCCATAGGTTAATTTGTACTTGTTTTTGTTTATACTCTTGCGTGGATAAATATACGCATTTCAGCCAAACGTAGCACTTCTTGTGATTGGGAAAAGTAAATAATAATCCTTGAGAGAACTCAACCTTCAGAAGTTGCTGACCAATTCGGCAGAGAACCGAACCCGATTTATGACCATTTTTGAGTAAGAAAAGGAATAGTGGAGGGTCTGCAGAGAGTAGCGAGTGAGGATGTGAAGCCATATATGCAACGTGCTGGGGCGTGCGAGTGACATTTGGGCAGATCACTGGACACATGCAAAAGATAAGTGGTATTAAAAAAGGTTTTCTCACCAAATGTTTCAAATGCGGATGAGTGTAATTCATACCGTTTTGAAGATAACTAATCAAGGGGTAAAATAAACACTCGACTGACAATTGGCAGTCGAGACAAAGGAATTTCGAAGTCTTTCTTAACACAAGGAAAATCAATTGACCGTTTTATTTTTTCCAGTCTATTGTAGCTTTTTAATCGAATGAGCTTCCAAGCCACTATTTTCCATCACTATTCCTAGATGGATGTGATTCTATCTCTCTTAAGTGTCACTCTTATCGGCTGAACAGTATTCGATCTGTAGGCACCAACGTTGCTGATCCTCCAGTTAAAACCGAGTAGTTGTGCTGACCTGGTAACTGAAGCCGTTCGATAATTTCGATATGGCCAGCGCTGATCAACGCTAGAACCATCATTATGAATCATTATCTTAGTGATTGACTAACTTTTTCGCGTAATGTTTAACCTTGATTCACGAAGGAGAAATGCATCGCTCGAACTATTCCGTAAGGGCTCTTTTATCTTGGTCGTACTCGTTATCACCTTTGGTGGCTGTGTTGTCCAATGTCGCCAGTACCATAGCAACCACAGCCAGTAGTGTCTTAGCTGTGGCTTTTCGTAACAACAAACATTGCTCTGAAATATGTGAAACATCCCTTCCCTTGATCCATTCCATCGATAAAATAAGAAAAGTGGGCAGAATTAACATTGACCGCCAATTTCGTGTGCTCTCATTCATATGTAAACACGTTGATATGATTATGCCAAACGAAGAAAAAAATGGAGTTGAAATGAGTTATGTGAACAAGAGGGTGGACAAGTGAGTTGCTGGATTTGGGTTTAGTTAGGGGTTGAGGCAAGTTCGATGAACGTGTTTACTGCACACAGATATTTTTAAACTTCCTCCCCTGATTTTTATGAGTGATCTTACACGTCTGCTTCGAACATTGACGCTAAACGATTTCACGCTACATCGATATATTAGGCGATCGAAATATTGCACTTATACGACTCAGTTTGCACAAGATGAGCTTCAGTGAGTATAATGATCAACGGCAAAAGGAAATAAGAGAATGCAAGTATCAGTTGGCCAAAATTCACATTCACAATGGGAAGGGAAATTGAACCAGTGAAATTTGTGCGTCGGACGAACTGCTTCCTCCAATAGTTTCATAATATCCACAGGTTTTGCGCCAAAATATGGCAAGCAGATCACTTGTTCGCGTGATAACTTGGCACAACGAACCCGTATATCGTGTCATTAAGCACCATTTCGAAATACGACGGGTTCCCGACCGCTCAGATGGAGCTATAAAGGAGGCTGCAGTGTGCTCGTAGACAAAGTGTTCAACTCGGCACTGCAAAAGCAATCCAAGCGCGATCTGGTTCATGCATCACAGTGTAGTTGCGAAATGTGCTGCTCCAATTCAGCAAAATTAACACGTATTTCACTGTGCAACTTCTGTGAAACCCGGCAGTCAAATTTTTATTTTTGCATACATGCCAGTCTTGTGTTCAATCTTTAACATTCCCAGAGTTTGACCCTGTAGAGATCGTGGTTGATGAGGCTAAGCAAAGGCCGTTCTCCTCGCCATAGTGATAATGGACGATGTCAATTTTAAGCAGATTAAATACATAAAATACAGGAAATGTGTATAATTCAGTTGAATCTGCATACCGCAATGTAGTCTCGATAGAGTGATCGCTTTGTTTTCAATGATGCCTTCACCACCATTAAAAACCATGATCGTTACCATTTTTGTTTTATGGAGGTGTTATTTCTAATCCCACTACTCATCGATTCCGAATGTTGGGACTACAGCTGGTAATTCATTTCATAGCTGACATAGGGGCAAGCTAATTTGGAACACTAGGTGGGACGAACTATTGTTGTCGAGAAACTCTAACGATTTATCCAAAAACGAGTCAAAATGACTTTCTTGAAGGAGATATGAATATCCCGGCTTTTATGGAGTCAAGAAGAAATGTAAAACCTAAAACAGAACAATAAAATTGAATTGGGGAAACGAATTGACAAATAAAAGGGGAATTACACGTTTTCCGACATTGGATAACGTGTCTTCCAATTGAAAAAGATAGACCTTGAACGTTCTTCATCTAGTTGTAAATATGAGATGTTCAATCTGAATTTGCATCTGCGAGTTCTCTGCTAAAACTCGTCGTACATCGTCGAGTCTGCGTAGACTGAACTCAATTCTGTGAGCTTCATTTTGTATTATCACTATTTTGAGTAAACTAAATCACGTACATTATTAATCGGTCGCAGCTATGGGGCTGAAGAGCTTGGAGGTATTCACGCGTGTGGAATTGTTTGTTTTTCCTCGTGATATCAGCATTGTGATGCCACTCGAAATCGAATTGAACGCTTTTTTCTACTTGAGCTTTCTCTGATCAAATATAAATATGACACGAATTTATTTGTGCTATCCACTTCTGAGTCATTTTTACCCCCACATTGCACCTATGTTTGTTCCTCCACCACCAATTAAACTGATCGCAACCTTAAACTTAACTCAAACTTTGTCATTGTTCTGATCCGGACTAGTAGGTGATCGAGGCAATCGGCTTCGGTTTCATTTGAACTAAGGGAGGACATTATGGGATATATATANGGGGGTTATGTCACTGGTATGGTTCTTGCTGTTTGACTCAGTTGCCTCGGCCATTCGTTCTTGGTTGTTGGCATCTGGAAACAAAGAGAGAGAGATGCGATTAGGCGTATTGAACATTCATCACATACTTCGGCAACCTCGCTGTTCGAATAAGTGCGAAAACCGGATGTCGCATTATTTCAAAAAGTGTCGCACCAGACGTTGTAATGACATATGAAGTATATGGTCTAACGGGTGTGAGCAAGACGTTAAGACAGGAATCTCATGCGCACACTGCCTGAAATACTGTCATCCTTCGTGCATGAAACTCTCATTCAAACAGGCTGAAAAACTAGCTTCATAATCAGTCAAAGTCAAAGTTTTATTATGGGAAATACTTACAAGCGGTTACTTTTCTAGTCCCATAGGGTTCGGCACAGATCAATATGTTCACAGTTTATACAAAGAAGATGAATGTCACAATGTCTTTTTTTCGTGCGCTTCTACGGATTTAAGACTTTTTAAAGCTTCATCCGGTTTGTGCTTGAATGAATCAATTGTGGGCGCAGAAACAACGTGTGGTGATAGAGACTTCCAAGTAATGCACACTGTGAGGGAGAATGAATGATGCTGGCATTCTAGTTGGCATTTTTGGAGCACTAATTTTAATGAGTGCCCCTGAAGGTGAGTGTTAGGCGACAAGGAAAAGAATGGACGACATGGGTGGTCTGGGTTCTGCATTATTTGGTATACCAAGATTAAGTCTCTTTGAATGCGGCGATACTGTGTGGAGTACAGTTGCAGTGCTTTCAGTCTTTCCGCATAACTCTTGGAATGCAGTCCTTTGACCATTTTGGTGGCCATTCTTTGTGGACGTTCCATAATCTTCTGATCGCATTGCAGCCGTGGATTCCATGCTTGAATGGCGTACTCTATGTGGGGTCGAAGGTCAATGGTTCTGTACATACTGTGTGATGATTCGGAGTGTAAAGTGCACTACAAAAGGAATAATCAGGTATTATCAGCTATCGAAGAAAGAAAGAGTTTAAAAATCGCTACCTTGGAAACAAAAGTACGGACTTGAGTTCCAAGGTCACGCCAGTAGATTTTATCTGGAGATCAACTGAGTGACCGAAGTTTTCGGCGCACTGTCTCAATCCATGGCAATGGACGTTTACGACCGAACCAATTGCGACCATAAGAGCAGCAGCGGATGCAGTTGCAACCTCTGAGCCTTTATACACTGTGCCAAATCCAGTGTTTGTTCCTTTAGAGAAAAAGTCTTTGTCAGCAAAAAGAAAACAGTGACTAGCACTAACAGGGATTAGTACAAATTTACTTAAAATAGAAGTTTAGTCACCGAGAAAGAAACAAGAGGAAGAGCTTAGCTGCTGAAATGGATTGTGTCCCAGTGGATATTATCCACCAACTGGTACGTCTTACGCATTTACAACGTCATTCAACTTAATCATACATAGGAAAACCTAGGTTACTTCAATTGATGTGGTTG
This sequence comes from Echinostoma caproni, assembly GCA_900618425.1. Taxonomy (NCBI): domain Eukaryota; kingdom Metazoa; phylum Platyhelminthes; class Trematoda; order Plagiorchiida; family Echinostomatidae; genus Echinostoma; species Echinostoma caproni. The sequence goes on from UZAN01053248.1 coordinate 9,475, forward strand.
AGTAAATACATTTTGGAAAGTATTCTGCTGTACGGCTTTTTCCTCGAAATAATTTCAAGTAATAAAGGGACTCTATCTGACAAACCATGAAGTGAACACATGAACCAAAAGCACTATCTTGCATATGTTTGAGAAAGACGGACCGCACCAGTGACTCTCATACACAGAGTTCCGCAGCTGGACGACCCGGAAACATCGAAATGACCAAAAGGGGTTCTGATTCAATCAAGATTTGATTGGAAGTCGCCCTACGATTAGTGGTGATGTGTTCCTTTCATTATCCTGCTGTGGTCCTGGACACATTATGGTGCGAAGTACGACTGTCGCGAAAAGATATCGGCTTAATCGGCGTGCTGTATCCTTGCCTTTTATGCACGGACTCAGCTACTGCTACAAACTATGTATCACATTACTTCAGTGAGGCTCGTGCACAACCGTATTATGGACGACTTCAATTGTTCAAATCTGTCGAAGCCAGTAACCTCCCCGAAATCGTTTCAGAGGAAATCTGCACAGTTTTTAGTCGCATTCACTTTAAAATGTGATGCGGGAACAAACTACGTTTGTGGATCTTGGACTTGGTGTTAACAAACGAGGAATGGATAGGTGTAGTAATCAGAATAGTATTGAATTTAGGTATACGAGAATCCGTACTGTACTGCTCAGAACTGAATTGGCTCCAACCAAAACTACGGACACCAATGAAATACACGAGGAATTGATAGCAGCAAATGCTTATGTTTATTGATAGAATTAGAGTATGTTTTATAGAAGGGAATATCTCATATGATTGGTTGAAGGGCCGTCGTCCAATTACGCAACCGTTTGCGCCGACGCATCATATGTACTAACTCGGATGTCACGTTCGCCCAGTGTACCATTGGTCGAGCTTCCTGAACGCTGATTGGATGACATGAAACTGTACCTAGTCGTGCATGGATTGCGGTCACGGAAGTCTGGATCACCCCAATAGGGCATGCTATTTCTACGGCAACCCCATTTGAATGCATCTGCTGTACGTCTTTACCACGACCTTTTAAAGATACAGCTTGTACATTTATTGATTAGTTCAAACTAAAGATTCTGGTGTAACAAATTCAATTGGTTTAACCAAAAGAACGGTGCAACCCAATTGTAACCTGGCCCGAATCAACTCCCAGAACTATTGAAGTATTGTCAAGGTCGCGACAAAAATCATACGCACTACCGACCGACCCTACTGGTGAAAAATCCCCGATTCACAGTCAAGTGAACAAGAGCAGTCGATCAAAGTGAAACCGTAGACGGAGGGTATCTCGAATTTTTCCCAGTATTTGATTGCATGAACTACAAATTACTGACGCGGAAATTTTATAAGTATGGAATTTGAGGATTCGTACTGGGTTGAATAGAAGAGTTTCTTTGACAAAGAACCATGAAAAGTAGGGTTTCTGGGTCCTATGGCGGAGCCCAAGAGGTTCCTCGGGGATCCATACTTGATCCTCATCTTTTTATAGTTTTCCTAAATACTCTACTGGATCTTCTGAGACCTCAAACATTGTTGTTGGAGGATGATGCCAAAACCTGGAATACAGTAATGGGACTTTAGGGCCCACTGGAAATTCAGTGAAAAAGCAGCGCAGCTCATCAATAGTCGATCGAAAATAACGTTGAATTCAATGCATCGAAATGGAATATCATTTAATCCGACAAATCATTTTCCGTACTTCCTCGGACGTCAACAACGCCCATATGGCTCGAATGAGAAGGATCTTGGTGTTAGCGGTCAAGACGACCAAAGGCGATTAACTAACTGCTCCAGGAAGTCGTCTACCGCCGTCAGACGGGTCGGTTTGCTAAAAAGGGTCTTTGACAAATTTGGACATATGCTGTTCCCTGGTTTAGTACCAGCCTACATTCGACCCATCGTTGAATATACCATTCACACCTCGAATTCGGTGTTACCACACCACGCGAGATTTTGAAACTTCAACAAAGACGGCCAAGGGACTGCATTTTAAGATCCCTGTGAAAAGACTGTGATTGCTAGGGTTTTAGTGCACTTGGGATCTTTGAATGCGAGGTTACTTGATCTTGGTTTGTTAAATACTGGAGAACCCTCACCGCGCTGTTCACCTTCTCGTCCTATAGCCACCTCAGCGGACATCCATTTGAGTCAACTAGAACTCCGACATCATTATTTTGTCCTCAGCGAGTGCAGTGTTTGAAATTCATTACCAGCTCACTTTTTCTACGCTCACAACTTCAAGCGTAAAGTGGCTAAATCAACGACGTCTTAAATTTGGACATCCATAGCGGTACACAAAACAGTGAAATCATGTGATATTTTCGAAATTGTTCCACAGAGCACATTTGAAACGAAACAACAGAATGGTGAACAAGCTCGTTTTCAGATATTCGTATTCATGGCAACACATAGCAATATATAACCCTAATTAGAAAAAATTGTCTTGGGAATATAAAATCACATCGCACCATAGATAAGTAGAAACGATTTCTGAAAATCGGATTCACTGCAAGTGTTCGACGAAGATCTCCGTGCTGCTAGATATACCTTTGCACGGAACGGGTTTCGAAAACTGCTTCAGTGCACGGAGAACTCTTTACAAAAGACCGAGGTTAAACAAATGCGTGTACCTTTATTTGTCGTTCAAGGGGGTACATCAGCTAATATTATACAAAGAAGATTATTCGACGCAATCGATAAGACTTGCCGCGCATCCAAGCTTTGTGTGTTGTTCAGGTTGAAGCCAACTGTATGTTTGCGACTGAAGGACAAAGTTCACGACTCTGAGGTTTCATTCTGTTTATACTCGATTAACTGTGGAACAACGTAAATAGGCCACATGTTCAGGCGATTACCTTAACCGATTTGTGAACATCACCCTGCGTGGCTGAACATCGGAACGATTAAGCCACCCACCAGGGCAGTGGTTTCACACATAACTGAAAAAATCACATTGCAGATGTGACCGAGGCTTTCCGCCTCCTGTATAAAATTCATGGACGATTATCGACGGGGATTTGCTTTCGGTTGCTGGCCACAACAAAAGCGATGATAATTCGTTCGCACAAACCCAAAAACAATTTGTGCAAGCGCTATAGCTTCCCTGGCCCAACCCAAACACATTCCGCATCACGAGTAATCTTGATGATCGGATGAGTGGACAAACAAGTATGTGATCGTGATGAATCCGATTTCCGGTCTCATGATGTAATCGTTTCTACTTATCTGTAATGTGATGTGATTTTATATTCACAAGACAATTTTACTCCTAAATAGTGATATATGATGATACGCATACGCATACGAATGGCTGAAAACGCGCTTGTCGCTACTCTGCTGTTTTGTTTGATATGCAATTTCCCTCATCTCTCTATGCTCGGTCAATGGATTCAGTTGTACCACATACTCTTGGGGACAAGAAAAGCAACAGCTTCAAGGCAAGTCAAGAGTGCACTTTATTCATCCAATGTGGACAGAATGTTCAGTGAAAAGAATGTTATCGCTTTTGCTTTGGCATTGAACGCTATTAAAAATGAGCTTTCAGATATGACAAATAGTTACTGAGATGATAATGAATCGGACACCGAGAAAGCGTAAAACAATTAGGAAAATATCAACGTGGAAATTTACATTAGACTGTGTATAAGTTCGTTTGATATTCGCTCCCTAGAAACCAACAAACGTGAAAGACAAGGTACAATGGAGTTGTAAAAAGCAGTGGTACGAGTATATAAAGTTTTAAAGTTATTGCGGGTTACAGAAGTTGAAATGGAGCCAGATAGAGCTATGTGTAGGAGATGCGATGCATCGAACAAGCTGGAGTTACACAGACGGTCACACGCATTCGGGTGTTGATGGGATCATCCAGCTCCTCATAAGATACAGCTCCATATCTAGAGATGCTTTTCAGAGAGCGTCTAATAATTGTGAAATCCTTAGACGGTAGATCGGGAAAGATAACGGTAGAGCAGTAGATCCAATGGCATACAACGCAAGAGAGAATAAATTTGGAGATGATGTACAATGGTACCCTCAGATGCCGAAGGCGTAAACTATAAAAGATCAACTTTCTGACTTTAAGAAATGGTTGTTCTACGTGATAGGACCATTTGAAGTTAGCAGACACGAAACATCCAATATATTTGAAGTGTTTAGAACTTTCAACTTTTAAGTTATTGATCAAGATATTGGGACCAGATGATCTAGAAAGAGTTTAGGCCTACGGTCAACGGAAAACAAAACTTTAGTGCATTTATTGGGGTTTAAAGAAAGCTCAACACCATCGGACCATTCAGAAATGGAACTTATGGTCGGTTGAAGGGGATTAGTTGAAGGGTTGTTATTGTGAGGTGCACCACCAACTACTATGTCATCGGCATATTTAAAAGTTAACACATTTTGGGTGAGTGGCAAGTTTCGGATGCAAAAGGAGAACAGAAAAGGGGATAAAATTGCACCCTTCATTACACTCTGGTTTACAGTAACAGTGGAAGACCTAATACCATTG
>UZAN01053252.1:1642-16743 GCA_900618425.1 Echinostoma caproni
TACTGATGAGCTCTTACATGCGTGAGACTCTTACTAAATGTTTCTCGATTAGGTGTTTCCCAGAATAAACTGAGGATTATGCTCTAAGTCGAAGTTCGAAGGGTTGCTAGTCAAAATTGATAATAATCATTTCACACCATCACTCATAAATTTTTATTACATAACAAACATGGGTTTCAGTAGAAAATATGAATCCCATACTCTAAAGATCTACCGCACATCCAGGTGTGTGTGTGTGTGACATTCATGTCAAATCCGGTGTCTAAAATTCTGACCGTTTTTAGGATGGAAAATGTAGAAAGAAGAAGGATGTTCGACTGCTTGGTAGTGCTCGAAAAAAAGTAATAGTTCAGAAGATACGAATAAACGCATAGAGCAAGGGAGAAAATCTTTTTAGAAACTCATGATGTAAGAGTGTTGATACATGCGGAATCCATTGGAGGAACAAAGCTCAAGAGACCCCAAGAAGAACACAGGAACTTTCGAATCTGAGGAAGAAAATGAGACAGAGAGGGACAGTGGATATCGCGTTTGAGAGAAACAAACACAGATAAGTATTTTTGCAAGTTTTGAATCATATTGCTAGACTTGCCCCAGGCTGTGACTCGATCGAATTCACTGGTTTTCAAATGTCTGATTGATCACGGAAAATGTTGGATGAAGTGGTACGGGATTGCTCGGATGAGGTTCAATGCATAGCACGATCATCTTTGTATGCACGGACGACGTTGAAAAGTCGTTAGCAAACAGTGAGCTGAAAGCGGGCATTGAAAATGTTGTACAGAACTCGACCAGGCTGTTAATCTTTGAATTGTTCTCATAATTAAGTCTCTCTTACGTGATAACCTCGATCAGCTTGGAAATCTATTATGCAATTCGTCCTATGTATCATTTTCATCACTTCTTTGGCGTAGAGGTGAGCTAAGTTTGACCTTGTGGATAATATACATTCACACCATGCAGTCAGTCTTCGACCTTAGCTTTATGGACAACCCGACGAGAAACTGGAAAACGCGCAACGTATTTTCTCCGCGCCAAACATGACCCGGTTGTGCAACTGTTTGCGCGCAGTTGTACACCGAAGAAAAGAATATTGGGTTTGTCTGATGAAACAAAACAGACGTCGTTTTTTTACCTCGGTTTGTATTGATGGTTCGCCCTTGGTTGGTTGGTTAGTTACAAGTTACAAACACATACATTAGGGTTGCATCCCCTCCCTAGTCGGGGACAAACGTGACACACGTCAGTCACCCGTTGTTGCATGCTTGGTGCGGATAGGTAATTTGGTTATTCGCGTTGAAGAGCATTTCAGTTACGTTTTGATGCGACCGATTGAGTCAGAATATGTTTCTTCTGTTCCATATGAACTGAACTGCATTCTGCTAAGAAGTTGTCTACAAAACATGTGCACGACTTGGGCCCGTACCGCCCACCTTTTCAACTAACTGAATGCGAGTTATTTTTTCATCCTGTGGTAAAATTGTGTACAAACTCAGTTTTAACTATTCCCCAACTGACTTCACATCACCAGGTTTCAAGCTGAAGTGAAGGAATAACTGTTCATTGAGTTCACTTGTACTGGAATTCTCGGTTAATTGAGATCGATAGTGATTAGGGTTCCCGTGGTCGCGTGCTTTCTGTTTCCGATTACGAAGTAGGCCAGTGAGAGTGAATAATGAGGTCAGAAACAGCATGACTGTAATTGTGATCAAGGTGTTCCTGTCTTACAGTAATAACCATGGTTACCGTCCTTAAAAATTCAGGTGATATATATATATATATATATATATATATATATATATATATTCGTCACAATAACCTCATTTGCAACACCGGGTAAATTTGTTTGGACACCTCGTTCAGAACCAGACCATTGAAGAATCCATACTATGATTCGATGATTCGTAGGTGGGTTAGATGCTACTAGCCGCAACAAACGCGACTTAAGCGTCTTTATTTAATAATTTACAAAAAATTAGTATATGAATGACTGGACAAAATTTTCCTGGAAGCACACGACAGGCTTCGTGGTTCTCACCGCTCGTCAAGCATGCGTATCAGGTAGGCTTTTGTCACTTCTTTCATATACTTGTACTCTCGTGCGAATCATCGGGTCATAGTATTGATTCCTCAATTGACTGGTTCTGAAAGAGCTGTCCAAACAAATTTACTCGGTGTTGCAAATGAGGTTATTGTGATGAAAATACATTTCCTGGGTACAAATGGAGCGAAAATAAAAGAGAAGTTGTTACCTAATCCAGAAAACGTGTTTATTCAAGTAATCATGTTCCCAAGAAAGTTCCCGGTCTTTATATCTGACTGGGACAGGAGATTGATTGATAGGTGTAACTGGATAAATAGGAAACCCTCACGACTGGAGTGTTCTTTCTCACTTGCGGTTGAGCTCTAAACAGTTCCGCAGATCGGGTGTCCCATCTCGTGTTTCCTAATTGTTTAATGCTAGTCCATCCGGTCAATACAACAAGTAAAATAATTTTGTGACCGTTTCTGTGAACGGTGAGTGTGAGCTCGCTCGCGCTAGCGCGTAAGCATGCACTCTAGTCTGACGTCACTCAAAAAGTTATGAGAACTAAACAACGGGATCATGTGATCTGAAAGCCGTGATAGTCATTCACACTCAGATCGTCTCATATTTTGCTTATTATCACGAGATTGTATCCATCAATGGTGCTGTTATGTTTAATGTGAGTTCGCCAAAAGCTTTCGTGACGCCGTTCATGTGTGCAGTGTTGTGCACCACCAGACATCAGTGACACACTCGGGTGAAATCACAGACAGCGAGCTAGAGAGAGCATCACAATAACAGGATGAATAATCGACTTTGTGAGCTCATTTGGCTAGTTGCAGTTCGCACAACTCTGGTGCTGCTTAACCACCACCACCACCACTCCCATTAGGGCATTGCTTTCAACCAGTCGTCGATCGCGTTTCCAGTGCCACCAATTTGTCTATCCTAAAAATGGTATGGGCCCTGTTGTGTTCGAACCCGCATGATGAGTTCTTGGTCTCTAACACAACCTTTTCGATTATCCACTGGTTTTGTAATTAGAATGGCCTGTGTTGCTGTCTGTATCTCTAAACGCTTTGCGTAAGAAAATAACACATTTGAACCCAAAAGGCACGATAATGCACATTCTTTTGACTAACTGAGCATGCAGTTCAGCTCAGTTCTTACAACCATGAACCATGTACTTTCGTGCTCCGGTTTTGGTTGCCCATTCGGATAAAACAGCAGAATGATGATTAGAATGTTGAAAGTAAAGCAAAGCATGACAGAATGACACGGAAAACTATGGGAGCCTGAAACTTTACGTACAAATGTACTGTGCACTAAGTAAACCTAGTGAAACAGAAAGCTCTGGCGTAGATCGTCAGTTGTGCCTAGCCCTTGTGCTGGAATGGTCGTGGAAGCGATTCCTATCATTGAACGCTAGCAAACAACTGGGCACAGTAATTTGCGATTTTGACATCTACTTGTATTTATTCGATTGGCGTTTGCACCTGTTGCCATTCTTAAATATGTGCCAAACTTCACATTCGATGGAGTTATCGGTGGGAATATTATAAACTTCGTTGAAATTGCCATTTAGAGATGTAAACACTATTCTGGGTGCATAAACATTACGTGCCTCTTATCACGAAGATATACACACATTGCTCCATTCTCCATTAACACTCGAAACATAAATCCAAACATATACGGTTTTTCTGGCATCTGAGTGATCTATTTGGAAAGGGTGTTCCGTCGCATTAAGAGTACTTGTGGTGCGTTAAAGGGCATCCATTTCGGAGATCTACTGGATGGATCTTTCCGTAAAGTGCCAACTGAAAGCTAATGAGTCCAGTTCCCCTGGTGATATATGTAACTTCGTGCTGTGTGGTTTCACCAATAAAATTGTCAATAGACGCGTTAGGGTATTTGGAACGCAGTCGATTCGACCGATGTACTCTTTATCTACCGCTTTCAACTGTGGCGGTACTACAAACACTCATTCAAGGGGAACCGGTATGGTCTAGCGGTTTAGGTCAACCTTACAGTACCCGCCCGGGTGGTTGAATCCCGTCGCCGCCGGTCATCTCTCGTAGTTTTTCACGTCCCCAGAAAGTCTTTGATCGTTCTCAATCTCCTTGCTGAACTTTATCTGTACCAGTTTATTTTCAGTGAATGAGAATGAAATGAAAGATTATTATTTATGTCATCATCCTTATTATTATTATTAGTGCTATCCACAACACGAATCGAGAAGCTTTCAGTGTACACAGGTGTAAAATGATATCTACTGCATCAGGTCAGCGCACTTTCAGTATTCTATCGTTATATGTCAGCTCTCACTCTCTCTGTTGATCGCCTAATCCTTTATGGACTCATCCTGGGGAAACTTTTTTGATTCGTTTAATTTCCTCAATAGTTTAATTTTCTTAGTTTCATTTACAACGTGGTATGTGTAACATTTAATTGTGTCCTATCACACCTCATCACCCTTCATCTTTTTTCTTTATAATCGTTCGTCCCCACCCTAATATTAGAACAAGTCACCCTCTGGCTCTCAGTTTGGCGCGGATTTGAAAGTAAATGGTGAGCATAATTCTTTTTCTCACCCTAACTGTGTGCTGTCTGTCTGAACGCTGAACGCAATGACCCTTATTGTCCATGTGAATACTATACGGTTTTCCGTCTTTGCTACCGCCACCGTCGCCCCTTCCCGTTCTCCTTGCCTTTCAGTTTTCCGAAAGTGACTTACCTTTGGATACTCACATTAGTTCGTTACTGTATAAGGCTGCACTTTGGTAATCTGAACTCGATTTTCATTCCGTGAATACGAATGAAATACATCTTTGACACTGTGTAGCGGTTGCTCGATCCTCTATGGTTTCTTTCTCTCTCGAAAGGGTTAGGATATTGCAATCGGTTTTTTGTCAACCTATGCATGTAATCTTGAAGCGGTACGGAGATTCGGATGCAGATGTTGGAAATTCATACATACCCAAATGTCTGCCGTGACAAACACACTACCTGACGTCGGTGGCGACGGCTGTCAGCGGGATCTTGTCATCAACATGACATCGAGCCCTACGTTCCCTACGTTGCCCTATGTTCGAGTCCCACCACCACTGCCGAAATTTTCCACCGGTTCATGTGTTCTGACAACATTGAATTGAATTCAGTATAGTTAAAGATATGATTGTCATGATCATAGTAGTTAGGGTTTGATGTCAAGTTACGGCAAGTTTTACAGTTTGTGAATTTTGTCGGAGCAAATGAAGCGTAAACTGAATTGCTCATTTTCAGTTAGTATACTTTCCGGTTCCGGTTACTGTCTTTTGGCTGGCCATTTGAATGAAGCAGTAGGAAGAGGACAGGAAAGTCGAATGTAGAGTTGAAGAGAAACTTAAAAAATTTCAGTAGACTGAGGTTGCAAAGAAATTGAGAAGATGCACGGACGCCACTGTTCACGACACCCAGCCATATCACTCAGTATGGGTAACCATCGGTTACGCTCATCCCGAGGTCCCCATCCAGGGAGCCTACCGGGGGTTGTGACCGAGTCTCCTGGTTAGGGTTTTCATACCCTCGTGCCAGGTCTTAGCTTGACCACCCTTGGCTTTATTCCACCCATTACTTGCCTCAGTGGACATTGCTCGACGTGGCAACTTATTTGGTGACATGCGCAGCGAGTGGCTGGGAAGCACTGGACAACGGTTTCCACCCTGTTGGGTTTTATTAATAGTGCTAACCCATGGACCCGATTGAGCACCCAGCCCCGGGACCCCACAGGTAGAAAGCAAGCATACTAGCCACTTGAACACCGAACAACTGATCAAACCGTTTTGCACTTTCCTTGTACAGGATATGACACAGCCCATCTTGACCAGCGTAATAAAGTCATCACACCTTGCACATCAAATCCCCCACGCTTTCATGTTCACGGTTTGTCTTCAAAACTTGTCCAGTTTCATTCCGATTTTCAGTTTATTCAATCACCACTCATGTACAAGTATGGTCCGCTCTTTGTTTCAAATGGTCATCACATCCTCCGGGGCGATAAGTTGATGACCTTCACCGTTTGACCATTCTGTTCCATTTTTCGTTATCGGTTAGTATGGTGCTAAAACCTCCAACCTGGGAGCCCAACTCGAGCTGTGTAATGAAGTGTACTGAGCATAGTTGCACGTCAGGCCTGGTTTCAGCCTCTACTTGTTTCGGATCACACGACGCGTAATGAAGTCTATCCAGTGACACGCATCTCAGCCATCTTGATCTGTCAAAGTGAACCACTTCAATGTGCGTGGGACTACGATCACCTATTGCTCTAGAATTGATCGCGTCATTGCCTGTCCAGCTATTTGATTCCATTTCATGTTGGTCTTATTAATTGGTTGATTTTATTCGCAGTGAATGATTGTAGGTTATAGAAATTTATTTCTGATGGTATACCTCTTAAGCCTGAAATTGATGTGGCTATGTTTGGTGCGGGCTTTGGTATCTTTGAGATGCATATGATTCCTTCATAAACTAGGTTGAACGTACTCTGTGAATGTGAAAAACAAAACAGATAACATCAATTGGATCAGAACCAGTCGTGTACTCATCTTAGAGGCTGCTGTCACAATGAAACACCCGTGCATATGTGTCTGTCACTGATTACCGTTACTGTAACAGGATTAAGATAAACTATCGAAGTTCGAACACCCATTTCGACGTCGCATTGCACGATTCTGGAGGGACAACGGAACAAAAAAATGATGAGGTTTGGCACAGGGTTTTAGGTTGTCGCTGTCGCTCACTGGAACGAGTGTTCAGCCTCCATAGATTTCTTTGACTGGAATTTCTTTTCGACTTCACTTTCAAGTTTCCTTTCTCGTATTCTTCATCCAAATGGGCAGCCAAAAGACAGCAACCAAAACTGGCGCACGAATATGCGTGGTTAATGGTTGTTCAAACTGAACTGAAACCTGACTGGAATGTGTGTTACACATGTCACCTGATAGGCTTTCTCGGAGGCCGGTAGTTGGTAGAAAAAGGTTAGTGGTGGTCACAACAATACTGGGTATGAAGATCTAAAAACCTGAGCCAGGGACTCATAGATCGCGTTAGGTTTCCCGGGTAAGGACCTCGGGATCAGTGTAATCGATGATTAGAGACGCTGAGTGAGTGAGTGAATGAGGGACAATTTTTCATCTACACCTATTTAATCTAACTCAATTCTCTATCTTACCCTTGGTGCTGCACCTAGCTTTCTACTTTTCCGTCTGTTTCATCATTGTTTGAGCGAATGGGTAGTTAAAAGGTGGCAGCCAAAATTGTCACGTATAAATGTCCGTTTACGGATTGTATAAATCCAAAAAATTGAGGTATTGTGAATGGTGAGGTTCTTTTGTCTAATCTCTTTTTTCATGTCATTGAGTTTCCAAGGCTACGAATTATTCCAAGGTTTCACTCTTTGCAGTCATTTTTACCCATTTTTAGCGAAATTTCACCATTTAATGAATACTAGGCTTAAGGCCAGAGACCACAGAAATTATCCCAACCTAGACTGAACGAGTTGCCGTGATTTTCAACTGATTTCGGGAACGCTGTTTATGTACACATGCATGTTTGACAGCTCTCCAACCCTAAGGATTCGTCCTGTTGTCTTAACCCGCCCCGATTTCATAATCGATCGGTTCTGTTCTTGTCCAATGTTTCTCTTCATACACCAATGAGCTAGTGTGCTTTTGTACGAAGCAAAATTTGGCGTTCGGTCGTTAGAAGGCGTACAAATATGTGCGCACATATGTGCCCGATCGAACATTGATATTTTGATTTAGATCAATGTAGAAAATCAATAACGGCCAATTAGCTTAGAGAAGTAAATTCGACCATAAGGTTAAGTGCACTGAGAAGCTTAGGTAATAATCGTAGATAGGATTAGGTATATGTTTCACATGGCCTTATTCGGCTCACGTTCGCATTAGCAACAGTTGTGGACCTTCGCTTGACCTCATTTTCACACCGTTGCTTTATGATAGGAGAAGGAATATTGAAAATGGAAGATAGTGTTGTGTAGTCCCACCTCACCCTAGAGATTCTCTGGTGATCTTCGTATGGTGGTTGATCATATTTTGGTCATAAAAATTACGCACTGGATTACTCAGCATCACGTTGCAACATCTCATACAATCGACGTGGCATAAATTGCATTATCGTGGAGATCAAGTATGTGCCCAGAATAATCGGGATTCCGTGTCCTTAGGAGTGATGAATCACACAACATTTAGATAGATCATGTGCGGTATAGAAATTCGGACAGTGGGAAAGCTTTTAGTCACCAATGACTTAGTTGTCTACCTCGGACGGTTTTTAAACAGCACTCTGGAGAAAGTGGGAAATGCTGTCTCACTTTGAACAAAATCTGCATGATTTTGTCGATCTGCGTAACAAAGAGACCAATCAGAGAAGACATTTTTGTTACTGCCAGGTGAATGTTTGCTTGAAAACTGCAATTGTTACAAACTCAAGCAACATAATCGGAGCGTGTTATTGTCCTTATTACAACAACAAAAGTAGCAGTAGCATAGTCTTATACCGTACTTGCGAGTCAAATTGTATCAGGTGGTGCCACTTTATCTCCATCTGGTACTTTGAATTCGAAACTGGTTCATCAGTATTCACTGATGATGTTGATGAATGATTGATGATTGGTGGTATGTCTGACAACTATGCTTTCACTTACAACTTCACTTAGTCTTAAACGCTAATTCTGAATGATCCGGCAGTACTGACCTTACGAAAAATCCCCAAAAATGTGCTTCGGTCCTGTGTCGCATTAACCATATACCTACGACTTATACCGTGCCATTATCCGTTCTCAATATTCTAATCCGGGGATCAGTCAGTCCCAATGGTTCTCAGCTTTTTAGTTCACTCTCCGTTTGCACTGTACACGAAGAAATTCCGCATCGTCCAAAGGGCACGTCAGTTCACATGAACGACAGTGGAAATTCTCCTTTGGTAGTCCCCTGACGTGCTCCACTGGGCTGAATAGATGTTAGCATTCCAGTACTCCTGCACAGCGTTATCCAATTTCACTTTGAATGTAATGTCTCTTAGCTATTCCACCACACATTACCCGGTAAGGCATTCCAGAAATGCATCCTCCCCCTTGACAAACGAATAACCAGCGATGTCGTCAGTACTTGTGATCACCTCACAAGCACTGACGACGTCACCTCGGTTGATGATGAAACGTTTGTAAACAAATTGCCAAGCTCGGCGAAGTGGAATTTGGACCCGTCGACAAGGGCATCCAAGTTCTTCGGGCGAGTCTTCTGGTTCGTGTTCGGCTGAGTTGTGCATCATGGCTTCAGTTGGTCGCCTACCGTAGGTAAGAGAAGGAATTATTTTTGACCATGGACGTTAAGTCTTTTGCAAACACCAGAAACAACAGCAACTTGAGAACGGAGCCTTGTGGAGCACCATCGGCGACTGACTGGATACCATACTGACAGAGTCTGTGCAACTGTTACCGCTGGATAGCAGGGATGCTGGATCTGGTCAACAGCGTTGCCCCTCCACCAGTTTGTCTATGATGCGCTTCCATGCAGAAAAGTTTTTATTCCTGGCGCGCCACGTCTGAGTCCGAACTATTTGCTAACACCTAGGTTTCTGGCAGTGCCACGACCTTGAGAGTATGAGGCCGATCTATGATGTCTTTATTTTCGCCGGCATCAATTCAGAAAGCGAACTTTTTGCGTTTCTTGCTCGCAGCATTTGAAGTTCCTGTTAAATATAAGTTAAATTCACGCACACCTTTCATGGGACGTACTGTTGTTCTCGTGCCATCACTCCTTACCTGTTGCTTGAGGATTTTAGGGTGATCAAACGCTGTTTAAAACGCGGGTCTCGATTTGTGGTTGTGTCGTGTGCTACATTAGTCATCTTTGTCGTCAATGTTTCAGTCCTTGACCATTTGTTTGATTGAATTCTATCTACTACGTCTTTCTCTGCCTGACTGTCGTTCCATTTCCATCTCTGTTACCCGCAATAAGTCTGAACACCCATTTGATCGTACCGCGGCTGTTCAAAACTCCGTTGTACCTCATTTTGATCGGTCATCTGTTTGCAGTAATGAAATATCCGTCGCACCGAAATTCATACAGTTGTTTGACATATCACTTTCGAGAACGCATCTTTCTTCTTCTTCCTCATCTCCAGCTCTATGCAATACCATCATCTTGAAGTGTGTTTGTGTATACCATGGGCAATATGGTAATATTTTCACTGAAAGTTTTTTTTTGTTATGTGGATGAATGAATTTCACTATGGAGTTGCATCCGCAAGTCGTTACTAACGATGGATAAGAGGCTTGGGTCACTGGAGCACACCGCAACAGGTTTACGATAGCCATAGGAAATCATAAGGTTAGTTTGTTTATTCATCCCACGTTAAAACTCACGGGTTTTACAAAGGGATGCATTTCACTGTGATGACCAGTGAAACATGAACCATCTCGCCATGCGGATTGGTCGGTCTAGAACCAGGGATTTTAAGTGAAGTGAAGTGAAGAACACTGTAGCGTAACCCATAGAAAAGTTAATATGTTTGGTCTCATCTATTCAACATACACTGTACCCAAGAGTGATAGATTTGAATCCGGGGTCAAAACTCGCTCCTGCGCATGCACTTGGGTTACGGTAGTAAAATAACTAATGCACAACACATCCAGATCCCGCTTCTTCCAGTTTCAGCTTATTCAACCTGTAGCCTAGTGTGGGTTTTGGGTTCTGCCTTTTCGTTCCCCGTTTGGTTAGCCAATGACTGGAACGTTACCGCAGATGATAATGCAGATTCCGGGTTTGATCAGTTTTCTGTCCGTTTACACCTACTGAATACTAACTTACACTTCAGTGCAACTGAAATGTAAGCATATATGCTTACAAAAGTTACAAATACAATACAATACAATACAATACAAGGGAAGTGGTAACTGCTGCTACTGAATCATCATGATAATATTGTTTACTCCCCCATTGGGGGAAGGGTGAGAGCGGTAATAACAATCTTCCTTAACCTCCGCACCGAAGTAGCATGTGATCATTCAAACGCATCAAACGAAAAACAAACCCTGTCCCTATTGTTATGGTACTCGTAGAAAAATAGCCTTTGCTAGTGTTTTTCCAGAATAATAAGACTGGTGAATGTTTTTCTAGGTGTGGGGGATAGTAGTCTCGGTGTACCTCCGGTTATTTTAAAAAAAGATTGTTTTTGTCATGGTTATTTCTTTCGTACTTTCCACTCTCGGTTTCCAACTCTTTCACGTGTGGGGCTTGTTTTGAACTGTTCTCTTGTGAATCACATGCATCTGGATTGCTCAGCAACATCTGTAAGTGTGTCTGTATTTCCTGCCCGGTTGTTTCGAAATTCTTAGCCATTTCTCCTTCTGGGACGGCAATGTTTACACACACTTGCTTGGTGTTGCAGTTTTATTGACTATTCCTGACCGTCTACATTGTGTTCTATGTTTTGGGGCTTGCTGTAGCATTGCTAACATAGTCAACTAATTCATCTTTCCGAACTACGTCTACAACGACTGTCTGTTAAACCGCAATGAAAGAAGGTGTTCTTATTCGAAGATTAAGATCGGAGATTAGATCGCATACGGCACTGAACATTCTGCTCACCAAAGCGTTTCCATATTAAGTTTTCACAGTGTATGCCCTGAAAGTCATAGCAGGAAACAGGTGTGTTTGTTTGTTAGATGTTTGCCAAGTTCTTCCTCACAACGTTTGTAGTCCTCGCAACACTGGTTACTTTGAACTTACCAGATGCGAAGTTAAGTTAATCACACAAACAATGTCATCCACGTGTCATGTGTACATTGCACAGGTTGAACAGGTTCAGCGCTGCCCATTCAAACGTGCCACTCCCATTAGAAACTGGAAATTGTGGTATACTATTGTTTCTAAATGTCTGAATCACGTATAGGTGGGGTGCAGTGTTTGGTGCGTAAAAAGCTAACTTGTAAAGACCAATTCATCCATTGTGGACTCTTGGTACTACACAAGATAAAGTGAAATTTGTTTCGTTGCCTTGTGGATTGGGTAATATAGATTTGCATCGAGGTTGACAATAGAACCTCTGCTTTCTAAGGTCTATCTTTGCGCGCAATAGGTATCCCAAACAGTTGGTGAACACAGTGATTTGGTGCAGTGAGGGTATTTCAAAGAAGACTGAGGTCAGGGAATGGCATTTCTTTTCCGTTCAAGGAAGACATGTCATCTGAGTTCATACAGAGGGGATTACCCAACATCTTTGATAAGATGATCTACACAGCANACACAGCAAGCTTCATGTGTTGTTCGCGTTCAAACCAATTGTGTTTGTGGCTGAAGGACAAAGTCGTCGACTCTGTCGTTTGATACACTTCAAACTCATTCACTTATTCCTATGGAACGACTTATATACACCACGCCATACCACAGATTCGTGAACACCACCCTGTGTAACTAGATACAAGGCCAGTGTTGTTACATCTAGCTAAACCGCTTACTGTGAAATTGATTGAGGCATTCCGCTCCCTGTATAGGACTCGTGGTTGACTATCACAGCGGATGCTCACCACAGCAGAAGCGGCTGACATACACCCACACAACCCCCCTCTGTGTCCGAAACAGTATGTGCAGGTGATTAAGCTCCCCTCAACACATCCTACACCCGCCAATAATCTCAACGATCGAACGGCTGAATAAACAACTATATGATCAATATGGCCCACCCATCCAGTCTCAAGATGAAATCCATCAGTTTAGGGGTACGAAAACCCTGACCAGAAACCTTGCTCACATACATCACGCTGGGCTTCGCCGATGTGGACCTCGGGATTAGCGTAACCGAGGGTAAGAGACACTAATTGATATGACTGAGTGTCGCAAACAGTGGTTCTTGTGCATCTGCTCAATTTCTTTGCAGCCATAGTCCTCATGAACTCTCTCTTTTCAACCTAACTGATTGGGACATCCCAACTTTCCCTCCATTCGTTCATCCAAATGGGCAACCAAGAGACGGTAGCCAAAGTCGCCACTCGTGAGTGCATGTTTATTGTTTGCATAAACTGAAACTGAAACTAAGTCTCAGCAATCTATCAGGTAGGTTTTTCCTTCCTAAAGTGAAATTCATCCTAATTAATGACTTATTGACATGATTAGCAATCATTTAAAACCAGCTTGTTCGCTAATTTATGTTTTGTTTGCAATCTATCCAATACCTATTTCCTCCTGCACTTCATTTTATTCTGATCCATCGTTATATTGATGTCCATTTGCCACTTATCATACACTGTTTTCTCAGCTGGTTGGTAGAACTGTACTATAAGGCGAACTGAATAGGATCATCTACCGACGGCACTCTCAAAATAATCAATAAATTCCGACAGTGTCGAGTCACGTCATTTCATTTATCACTCACTTCGAGTTCAACTACGATACCGTTTCGGTGTAAAATGCTGTTTTTATTAGCTTATATGTTATGCCACTAAGGAACAATGTTTTTTTGAAATGGATGTCAACACGTTTGGTATAATTTTCATCACGTGATCTAACTTCATTGTTATCGATTTTTTCTGTTAATCGAAACTCTCGTTTTTTTGAATTTGTGTAGTATTCAAAATTGGTTGTTGTTGCTCGGGTAAACTGAATTCATTTTCGCCTGTTCATCGAGCTCGGTAGTTTGTTTGCAAACGTTTCATCACCAGCCCAGGTGGCATCTTCAGTGCTTGTGGAGTGACAAGGTAGCGTATCTCACTGCTTCTTTCGACCTTGAGGTGAACAATCCCCTGGTATCTTTGCTTCTGGCACAACCGTTGACTGATAAACGATGGGAACTTTCATACTATCGCATTTACATGTTGCAGTCCATATTTGTAGATTTTTTTGCTTTATGAGAACATTATCAGCTAGCTGGTCGACTAAAGTTTATCGACTGAATCAATCTCCTTATTGAAAAAGAAACATAACTTGAGATTTTAATAAGATCAACATTAAAAGTAGATTTTCATGCCGGTTCTCTATGGTTCAGTCCTCGGAATCGACATTTTTTCGTACAACTGCCTTTGATCCTATTACTGATAAAATCACTGTTTTCGTACAAATAGACTAGTTGAAGTAGTTTAAAATAGAGGAACGACCTATGTATCCCGCATTTGGGCCGCTTGGGTGGGGTGAAAAACACAAGAAAGTATATACGCACCTCACTATCCGGTTTCGGCTTCCCCGGTTCCTAACATCTGCTGGCTAGTTCATTTCAGTACAGTTCAATTCGTTACTGGCCCCTAAGGCCAGGAGTTTGAATTCGTCTATCTCAAATATACTTTGGTGGTAAGTAGCTTCGCTATCCCTCGGCGCAATACCAGCCTTATCCTATTCGAGCAGTTTGTGATTTGCCACCCCAAGTCCCCGGAATCAGATTTACAGTTTTCATGATTGCATAGTAGGTGTTCGGCACAGCAAGGTCTCCCCTTGTGCTGATATAATGAAAAAATATCCACCGAATCTTGTAGGATTATAACCCGAGTACAATGGGTTATTAGCCAGGCGTCTGAACCACATAGGTCATCTGGGGCAGCCAAGTTCGGATCGCATAGTTCTTCGCGGGTTGTAGTCCTACTCTGTGCGGTGCGGCAGACGACAGTTGCGTATGCCCAGCTGTCGTCTGCCGCACCGCGCTTCATTCGCTGTAGCCGATCCGGGCTGGAGATCAACAGATGATTTGAGGACGAGGCATGAAGAAATGCACAGAGCCATTAGGTAGAGTAGGTGTCTCTCGCCTTCCACAGGTTTGGGTCCGAAAGACTCCCGGTTGGTCGGAGAGATTGAAGGATATGGCGGCGAACCGACAGCAGTGGCATTCTTGTTGTCATTTCTTATCAAGCCATAATGCTTGAAACGGTATTTATGCAGGGTGCGATTGCGTACTCTGTGTGTTGACCATAGAGGTCCACCTTCTTCTCCCTCCCTCAAAATAAGTCCAATCCCTGTCCTCCTTAAATATTACCACCAACGTTATATGCATTGCGATAAGTGAAGTTCGCCTCACTGTATTTCGC
>UZAN01053254.1:2342-16742 GCA_900618425.1 Echinostoma caproni
AACGGGGGAATTAAGATTAGTGTATGACATTCACAAGTAATAAATGCAAACTGGCTTCGAACAATCGTATTGCCATTGTCCCATTTCTGGATTCAGGTTCACGATTTGAACACCACCGTGGTTGTTCTTAAAACATCGTGTTCACCAAACTTGTGATACACACACACATACACACATATATATACCTAAGGTGATCATAGTACAGATGTCTGATTGGCCGATGAAAGTTCACTTATAAACGATAACAGAGGCGAGCGAAACAAAGAAAAAATAGTCAGAGCTATAGTCACGGAGGGGGTGAGAGGATAATGGTCAACTGGAAAACGTTACAGAGATGGACAGATATTTATCACTGGCTTGCGGACAAGCACGATTGTAATGATTGTAGTAATCTTAGTAGTACGCACGGAATTCGGAACACCAACCAAGCAATATGAATTACAGGACCCGAATCAATAAGCAGTTTTCGCGGACTGGATCTCAGAAGCACTGGATCACAATGGCACGGATTCGCAATGTCCCACGAGAACGAGATGCGAGGAAAAGACCACAGGAATGGTAGTAAGCAGCAGTTCATTTATGGAAAGAAATGAAGGGGATTAAATAATATGTGCAAAAGGAGATTATTGGTTATCTGGGCTTCCACCAATGGGATTACAGTATTGCTTGCATAATCTTGCTTCTGTTTGCACTGTCTTAGATTGGCTGGCACCATCCATCAATGACGTGTATTCAGAAGCCATGCATGTGTCATTGACGTCAGCACTCAAACTTGATTGATCGCAAATGTCCTGAAACTGTAACGCGCCGCTCTAGGGTAGGCACCATCGTGTAGGCCTGGATCACCATAATGATGCCAACACCAGAACATTAATAACAGAAAAAAGGGAAAGGTAGATTGGGATACTGAATGAAGTGGAAAATTATGGTGAATCGTTACAATGGAAAACACCAAGTAACAGGGATAACAACAATTTTGTGTGCTTCACCGCACACATTTTGATGGTTTTTGTGTTTGTTGGTTTATCGTTTTTTGCGGGGAACGGGATTGTAGTATGTTTCAATCAGGGAGAAGTCTCAAAGAGCTCTAACGAAATTATGCTGATGCAGTACGTAGTCACACTATAAGAATATGAAATGGTTACAATACAAAATGGTAATGTTACGAGTGGGTGTTGTTTTCATCTTCGTTCCCAGTGTCTTCTTTCACGGTGCCAGGCGTCACGCAACTTGTATAGCCTGTAAAGGGAAAGGGGGAAACTGGTTGTCAACGGCAATTTGGCATTCAATTACTGGATGGCAGTCAGTTTCGATTTCACAATACAGGATTTCAACAGGTAGACGATACAGCAGCCACCCCACTGACACCTATTCTGAGCCATATCTCAAAGCGTCTTCAACTATCGGTAGTCCTCATCCCATGAGCCCCAACCTGAAAGGCTAGCTGCACCAACCAAAGCTAACGATGAGCTTAACCTCGTCATACCTCTACGCCATGTTATAGTCTGACCGCAGCGACCTTTGTTCCAGGCTTGTCCAGGAAGTACACATAGAGGAAGGAAGGAAGACCAAGGGTAGACGATGGGCAGTCATATGCAAACCATGAACAAGCCATCGCCGACGGTGTAGAACGATTACTTCTTTTAGAGAACGGCTATCCACACCTAACACACGACGACGAATCTCACCATTGTGCACCCATTGCTCCCACCAGAAACGAATAATACTTCGGAGACATTCGTCTTCAAATACAGAAAATTGATTAGCATCCATCCTCCACTCGGAAAGGCCAGGTCTCGCAACCGTAAAACAAAGCACTACGCACCATGGCGATGTACACCCTTCCCTTAAAGGATAGTCGGATTTGATGGCGGCGGCACAAGTGTCACAGGTTTGCAAAATTTGCTCTAGCTTTCGCTGTTCGCAATGTAAACTCTTCCCCGACCCCACCTCCAGCAGTGATTAGGCTCCCAAGATAATTAAAGCTCTCAACCATTTCTATCTGATCACCAGAAAGGGTATGTGCAGGCGCAGGCTCCTGACAGACTTGAACAAGCACTTTGCACTTTGATGGTGCAAAACACTGTGACTTCGTGCGTTATCCTGCGAGATGGGTGATTTCCAGAACAACCTTTGTAGAGACGGTTGTCACATTTCCCATACGGTTTTTACGAATTGGGCAATAAGATCCTCGTGGACCGGGTCGTTCAGGCGGCTTAAAAAACAGAAAGTTAACAAACAACCATGAACCCAAATGTCTAGTGAGACATATACACGGTTTACAGTAAATCCAAAATGTCTAATACTATGCTATTCACCACCGAGTGGCAAATCGTTTGTTTCGCAATGTTGCACGCTGTGGAACAATTTCTAATAGCGGTCGAACGATAAAAACTGCCAGACTGTCATACTCTGTTGAATCAGGCTCATTCACTCTCCTTCTGGTACTCGAAATAACCAGAATAAACAGCGACAGAATGCGCAAAGCAGACTAATATTATTAACTAAACATTCTGTGTGTGTTTGAGAGAGAAAGAGAATAACATACAGAACTACAATATGATTGGTCCAGAAAGCAATGCGCAAACCAGTGGCTTGCAGGATCAACGACCAAAGATGATCCGCCCACGCCACGTTCGTAGGGCGCTCGCGCGCCTACGATCCGCGTACTAGAAGCGAATGAGTCAGTCCAGCATTGTACGATCCACTTGAGTCGGATATGATTGACGCACGTAACAAACACGAGCGGGTAGGACTGGTCCGAACGGACAATTGTGTTCTCTTTTGCACGGTTACGTCGAAGTTCCTGTAGTGTTTGTTTTGATTTCCGTCATACCAACAAGTTTTGCAATATCAAAATGCATTTAGATATGCTCATTTTGTTAGACAGGGATGATAACCTTTCTCAAAGGAGTATGCTTAAGTCCATTGCTTAGTGACATTGTGATGCTTCATCCAGTCATTCAGTTACGAAACCAGCTCACCAATATGTTGTCATATTTCGCCTGCACCTGAGTCGATTCTAAAGGGGACAAACTGCAATCTTTCTTTTTCCGTTGATCACTTCGTCTCCTCCCTTCCACTATATATCGAACATCGGCATGACAAAGCAAATTTATTCGCTTGCCGAAGGCGTTCTTTGTTTTATTTCAGTTCCCGTCTGTCACTGGAAAAAAACAAGAAGCCTCCATTATCTAGCCATTTTTTCCATCAGAAATCATCATTTATCGTTCACGGCTTCGTCGTTGTATTGTAAACTTCTTTCACGTGTGGTCTATTTCAAGCATAAAATCCATGCATCATTCGAATGTGAATTTTGACAGTAGTTGAACAGATTGATTTACACTTGATCAGAAGTTCTTTGCACTCAACCATCTGTTTTTTTTTGTCGCTTTCATCCCAGACTACAGTCTCTTTATCTCTCTATATGGTAGACTTAATCGAGTGAAAAGCTAGGAAGCATCATGCAACTATTTCTATCTGATTCATCCTCATTAGCACCGTGAATCCATCAACCCACTTGAACATCAGGTAGCTGATCAAACTACTTTCAATTTGCCTATATACAATCTAGCATAAACCATCTTTGCCAGCTTGCTGCTGGCGTCACATCTAGCTCAACTCACCCCTGGCCTCCAACGCTATGACTCGGTTGGAGACATTCCAAACGCAGCAAGCCTCAAAAAATGGGATGTGCCATATCGTATGATAGGAAAATGAAAATCGGTCTGAAAAGCTGCCTAGTAGTCAAGCTGCGTTCTACCTGTGATCCTCAGTTGGGTCGACGGATTCACTCTGCTGTTCAGAATCAATAAGATCGAAAAAGCCGTCCACTATCCCCTAACTTTTCAGTTCACGCTTCATTCAAGATGTATTGGACAGAATCCACTGTATAACCCAGTCAAATCCTCCAGCGACCTTCATGCTGCTGTAGCTTGCATAGACGTAATGATTTCGTCTTCGAAGGAAAGCATCCATGGCAGGAGAGCAACACATATGACTGGGTAAAGTTCTTGGTGTTTGACCGTAAAGTATCAAATTAGCATTTTTCTTGCTATGTAGAACTGGGTTCAAAAGTTATCTATAGAGAGTAGAACTGATCGCCTTTCAAGGAGCGTACGCTTTCAAATTTTTGAATTTACTTGAAAATTATGTCCTTGATCATCCACCTTTACTGAAATGAAATGCAATTCTCTTGGCATAAAATTTCTTCCTGTGCATGTTATCACCGCTTACGCTAGCGCCAAGGTTTTTTTAAACCTTTTCCATTTGACCTTATCATTGTGATTTACGTGGGTTAAAGATACAGTTATAATGCACGCTAAGTAGATTGAGTAGTTTATCTACCTAGGACCCTAACTTCGTGAAATGCGCCATTAACGGAAGTGTNAAGTGTCACCGTGGTTCCCACAATCCACTGAACTTGCACAGCAATGGACACAACGTACACCCAATTTTATGACGGTCTATCTGCGAGTCAAATGATCCTTCGTGAACCTCTGGAATGATCTTCATTTTTCATACATGTTTATCCATGTTTTGGAAAGTGTTATTTGGATTGATCATTTGTTTTGCTGCATCAATTGTGTTTTTATGATTTGTCCGTATAGGATTTTTGTTTTTCAAACCGGACAGAGGCAGTCTGATTGGTTCAAGTTCATATATAAACGCCTGTGATTCCCCCCCCCCTCCCAAATGTGATTTGCGTCCGGNCCGGTGCACTTAAAGATTATATCGAGAGCACTTCCTGAAGAACCGACTTTTGGCAATCCATGTACAGCGGTGAGTATCCGTCTCAATAAATAAACATCTGCCTTTGACAATAAATCCAAAATCGTTTTGATGATACACGAATCGACGGCCATGCTCGATCGGGGGTGACGTTCGCTGTCAGGGGGTTCAGTGGCAATATCAATCGGAAGCGGGAAAGTATGTTCGCACGGAGGAGATGACCATTTTCTGGGGATAAGTATTAGTCATCATCATCATCATCATCATCTTCCAGCGAGATACAGTGAAGCCAACTCCGTTAATCGCTTCCAAGCTTACGTTGTATACAAAGCAAGTGAGAATGTAAAAAAAGAATTAGAATTGGGCCGAACTGGATGGTGAAAAGGAAAATGAACCTCTGTGGATGGCACACCAAGTGTACAAATTAAGCGATGTGATAAGAAATGGCTGTCCCCACCATATCCTAAAATGCCTCCAACCAACCAGTTGAGGAGTCTTTCGGATCCCAGCCTGGAAGACCGGAGACACCTTCGCTACCTAATCGATCTGTGTATTTCTTCATGCCTCGTTCTCACGTCATCTTTTGACCTCCTTCAACGCAAAGTATCAACTGCAAATAATGTGCGGTGCATTAGAAGACAGCTGGGCATGTGCAATATGTACTCTAACAAGTGAAGCCTGCCAATCTGAATTCGATGCGATAAAGAATTCTCCACAGAATCCTTACTAAATATTCACTGGCGACTTATCCAAGAGCTCCTTACACGCTCGGTCCATCCAACCCGTGACAAACCATGTCAACATCGACAGTCAAACAGTTGTAGATGATCAATGTCTAAAGCGCAAATTTAAGGTCTTTCAGTCGTAAAACAAAACTAACCACATATTGACAGTGTACGCCACTTTTTAGTTTCAAGGAAACATCAAACTACGATGTGTCAGTTTTACGAGGATCCCCAACTAGCCAGGTTCTAATAAGCCCAAGTCAACATATCCGTTTCTTAACTACTGTGGATACTATAAGTAATTAAACATGTTCGAGTTCCATTAAAGACTGTTTGAAAACTTGAAATAAGCTGTTCTTCTTGGGTCCTTTGGAATGATTATTTGACGGCCTCGGAAATACAGATACATCAGTATATGCTATCAGAATTTTAAGAAAACTCGAAAAGATCAATACATTAGAACCACCAGTTTCAAATTTGTAGCTTTAGTCATGTGACTACAATAATGTACAGATTTCAATCACATGTGCGCTCATTTTGACTCTACAAAATAAAACAGAGGCGAAATGGACCAACAAGGCCGTTGGTCATTTTATTACTTACATTAGTTTGTTTCACGAGAATAGTCAAGAGAATCGATATTTTTAGTCGGTGTAAACCAGTAACCTAAACACTGGAAAGTTTAATAAAATTCCAAAAAAGTATTCAGCTGGCCGAGCTAGTGAATTGGCCCTCTACCAAAATCGGCAAATCAATACTAGTCAATATTTCGTCAATGATCGATTACTTTGGAGACTTGGGATTCGCATGCATATACGATGATCTAAATTGGAATTGGTGGACACTTACTCATATCTGCAGTGAAGTAAATTTTAGCGTCTTCCACTAACCTCGTGACCCCATTCGTTAACCACATACACACACACACACACAACTGTTCTAGTAAAATATCGCTCAAAATCTGCTTTTGAATACAATTCCAGCATTTTATATGCTATGAGCAAATGTTCATCAGACTAAGTTGGGTGAATTAGTTACACATAGGATTACCCAATTCTGTCTGAAGAAAGGATACTGCCTCACTTTAGTTCCCACATGAAATCTTCCATTCCTTTTTCATTACAATGTGAAATACGATTGATTTGTGCTAATGCAAGCGGGTGTGAAATCATTTCTATGCAAAACTGACCAGATGTTCACTGTGAAAACTTTGCAGTTGGATAAGAAACAAAACAGACACTTTCATCGACGATCCACGCAAATTTGTAGGCATCAAGGTCTATGCATGAGTCGGGTCGGCTATCATACGATTCCATGTCGAGTGTGTTTGTGTGTGTCAATAAATATAAGATTACGATGAACAGTGAAAGTATGCGAGAAAGAGAAGAACAATTAAGCGACGAGTGTGTCAAATGCTGATGATCAAAAACTTTGTTTCCACTGTCAGCGTCAAGCCGATGCATGCATAGTGTGGTAACCCAACCTGGGGGTGAATAGTTAACTTTTGCTGAGCGCGCGGATGAACACTTGATGGATAGGTTATTGCAAGGTCTAAGCTCTTGCTAAATATGTAGTGTTAGGACGGAGCGCACAGAACCCGTCAGGCTACGCATAGAGCCGCGTCACATCACATGTGCGCTGGCGACGCCCAAATGCGAATCGATTTCGGATTGGATGACTAAGACGAATCAGACAACTGCCGTCCGATCGATCAATCACAGTGCCAAGGACGCGATCAGAATGGTACGTCACCCCGTCGTTTCTCGTAAGCCCAAAATACCACATATATTTGCCTATCGCGTCCTGATCGACAAATACACTCTGTCTTTTTTCCAACCGTGTTATCTCCCCGTATTGTTGTTGGGAGCTGGACAAGAGGCACTCTCATCAATCCTCTTAACAACACATAACATCTATGGATTTGAGTCCGAATGAATAAGCTCAGGCATAAACTTGGGGCGGACTGAACAGTTTGGTTTTTACAATCCTGATCACCATTAATAATCACCCGCTTACTTATTCGACACAAAACTACAATCAATTCATCCACAAACATGAGCAGATTACTGGGATTGTCTCGGTTTAAAGGGTAAATTTTTCATTGGGTCAAAGGTCATGTCTCGAATTCTATGGCGATTTGAACAATTAACCTTGTCTTAGAAGCTCATTCGGTGGACTCCGATGAATTCTAAGGAAAACCTGTTGGGACAGTCAGCTTACATGTTAACTGGTGGATGTCAAATGCCTCTGTAAGTTGGATGGGTAAATTCGAATGTGGAAAGATCAATGCTATCGGTGTGACCTCGTAGCTCAGCTGGTAGAGCATGCTCGTACAAAGCGCAGGCGGCGTCCATGCGTGGGTTTGAATCCCACCGAGGCTACTGAACTTTTCACAATCGCCATGGAACCTTCAAATCTGCCAAACATCTATGTCTTGAATTGACTGGAGTTGAGAATATGGATGCGGGTGCATTGTGCCGTGACCCCCGACAGCACTTGATTTCTGTGATCGGAACGGGAAGTGGGTTTCGGTGGTTGGTTTGTGACCAAGACGATTGCAGTACGTGAACGTGGATCTGGTATGTACCATGGCGACATGATTGTCTCATAAGTGTGTCGTACGAGCTGCGTCGTACCAGAAATGGAGTTCAAATGGAAAGACACTCACACACTTCAACGGGACGCCGATGGAACTCCAGTGGGGCGATTTGGGCCCGTGGTTCGTAATCGTCAGAATAGCTAAGTTTGTTATTCATTTATCCGTATGGTACATATATTAGACAGTCATCGATATTCCCAGCCGTAATTTCAGAACCTCACTGAATAACCCAAAACATAACCACGTGAACTACATTTACTTGAACACACCACTGACGCATTCTCATGGATTACGTAATCAGTTACCCTGAATGCAAAACGACTCCCTGCAATTGCCAGTACAATTAAACACAAGGCAATAGAAACTGGAACAAGCTTTTTCCGTGATAAATTTAAAAAGTTGAAGCCAGTGTAGCAATATTGCACGATTTTACTGCATCTAAGTTGGTGCCTACTGCAGACAAATATGTTGTTTATATGGAGTACAAATTGAACATACGTGAATGGGGGTGGCGGATAAACCAGGCAACAAAAAGACTTATTCATCACCTTGGTTTGCCTAAGTGGCCCTTCCTCCATTCACGTTTGTTCATCAATGAAATTATCACAGTAATAATTAATGAAAAAACACAAGTTTATTACAATTCATGAAGATAAACTTCCAGTTTTGGCATGTTTTCTTAACTGCTTCCCTTTGATTAGTGTTTCTCGTATGACTTCTAAGTTCATTGTTGACTCCTCGCAGACGTGGGACCCACCAGACAATTATTATCGTCTCTGCTATTGCATCTGTGTATGAAATACATTTATTTAAATGAATATGTACACGAACCATCAACCAACTTAGATATAGGCATGCGTAGGCATGCTTATACTGACTGTACTGCATTCCAGTGGATGATGCTGTCAAGCATCGTATTTATGCTGTTCACTTTTAACTTCATCAATGAATATAGATAGCTCATTTAAACAAACCAGGATCAGAGAGATAGAACATTCCCGACCAGTGCAGCAAATTGAAAACTGCATTAGAAGAACTCAGAGAGCGCCGTGCAAAAGGGGAAACTAATCTGTGTATACGGGATTTTCGTGTGCATCGGAAGCGCCCTCAGTTGTGTTGGCTGCCCTTGGTCAAGGGGAGGACCCAGGAGACTGTTTAACCACGGACGAGGGGATTAGCTTGAGGCGTGAATAGAGAGGTAACCACGCTGTGCTAGCCTCAACCAATATCCGAGTGATGCTGGGAAAAAGGGATGAGCTGGAGGACTGGGTTGTATTCCACAATCCCGATCTTTTTGCAATCACTGAGACCTGGCTGACACCGGATGTCCGGGACTCCGAAATATTACTCCACGGATACACAGTGTTTCGAACGGATCGATCATCGTCACGTCGCGGTGGTGGAATTGTTCTTTTTGTCCGCCCGGGTCTCCCTGTTCGAGTGCTGGGGAAATACGCCCATCCGGAAGGATTTGGAGAAGTCCTGTTGGTGCATAATCAAGCTTTGTGCCGGAGGGTATACCACAGTTGTGGTGATTTACCCCACACCAGCTGTGTACGCCCCAGAGCTGCTGGTCAGTATACGGAGGTACGCCTGTGATGGACACTGTCTTGTCTTGGGTGCTTTTAATGCGCCCCATGTTGATTGGGAAACTGACCTGCTTTCAGCAGGCAGATTTCTTTTCCAGAGAACTTCTCTTCGCTGTCCGGGCCCTCTCACTTG
This sequence comes from Echinostoma caproni, assembly GCA_900618425.1. NCBI lineage: Eukaryota > Metazoa > Platyhelminthes > Trematoda > Plagiorchiida > Echinostomatidae > Echinostoma > Echinostoma caproni. The sequence continues at coordinate 12,120 of UZAN01053254.1, forward strand.
TTCAGCATGTTCATGTGCCCAAGCGGATAGTTGGGGATCAAAGATCCATCCTTGACCTGGTATTTTCGCCGAGGCAATCAGATACAACTAGGATTGACCTCCTTCTACCAATTGAATCTAGTGATCCCTCCGTTCTGCGTGTATACTGGAGGCGTGGCGTACCCCAAACGGACAGACCACAGAACGGACGGAATGTATGGCGCTCGTCCTTTCCGGATATGCGTCAGGCTGCGTCGCTCACGAATTAGGGTTCCCGGAACCCTGAGGATGTGGATGTATCCTAGGAGTTGGTTCGTCATAGAATCCAGCAACTCGTACTGGAATTATCTCCACCTCACCGCCACCGAACACAACTAAGGGCCCGCCGTGGTTTGACCGAGAACTGCGGGTGTGCCTCCGGCAGCGGAATAAAGCCTGGTCTAAGTACCGTGCAACAGGCACAGGATATGAGGAATATCGATGTATTCAGAGTCATTTTACTGCACTAAAAAAATGCAAGATAACCTGATTCGAGGAACGACTAGCAGCGGATTCAGTACAATTATTAAAGCGATTGTATGCCTACCTCAGGCGAAGAATCAGAGCAACGCCTGGTCTCCCGACTCTCGCCAAAGATGGGGCACTAGCCGAAAAGGATGAAAATAAAGCGGAGATGCTGGCATCACATTATGTTTCAGTGTACACCCCAGTCTGCAGCACACTGGCACATTTACTGGACACTGACACTGCGTTGAACTGGACCCATTTATAATCGGAGAGGTGGCCCTGTAGCTGCGGTCTTTCAACCAGCTCACGATGAACGCTTTCAGGCTGCTGTACGCTTCCGATGTCAGACAAAGACTAAGTATGATAGTGCGGTGACATACCACTTCACGACCGGTGAACTGGACAAGTTGGAGCGTGTACAACGTGCTGCCAGTACACCCGTTGTTGGACTACGAGGGACCAGCTATGAAGGTCGTCTACAGGCTACTGGTCTGTTCCCAGTTGCGTATAGACACCGCAGGGGAGATCTCATGTGCCTGAGAAGGATCCGGAAAGGTGATATGGGCCCGGAGCTGCAACAGTACTTCCCTTTACAGACAGCACCGCACGCGGAGGCACTCTCTCACGTTGCGGAAACTTTAGTCAGTTGGTCTTCCGTTAGTCTATGGACTCTTAGGTCAACAACACTCTTGAATTCCCTTCCAGCGATTGTAGTGGAAGAGAAGAAAGACGCTGCTTTCAAACGGCGTCTGGATGAGCACATGAAGGGACTATGGGAGAACGAACACTTGTGATCGGACCTTCGATCCAGCGGTGATGGGGCTTACACGGGTACCCTGCCCTCTGCCATCAATCCTGAAGACTGAAGATAGCCAATTTTTCGTCTAGAATAGCCTACCTTTTCGAGTCTGTATGTGAATACGAAGGTTATCCGGAAATAGAAAGCATGGAACACCTACTGTCAACAGTAGGCACCCTATAAAATATTTGAATAGTGACTTTTGGTGGCTTGAGACCGATAGTGTAAGAAGCTCGAGAGTTATCACTACCTTTGTCTGCCTGTTCCGCATGTATGCTTTTGCATGGTTGCAGGCCTTGGTTGCTTGGAGCATTCGCTCGTGCATCATTCTCCCTGGTAGGATAGATTCCGCCAGGATATTTGATATCCTGAGACCGCTTCTTTAGCTAGATCTTCCATCTTCGTTTAAGTTACTCCCACCTCCGGTGAAGTAACTTCACTTTAAATGGTGCCTGGATTCAGTGCTACACCTTCTCTTGCTAAGCATTTCCGCTTTCAGACACTCTCGAGCGTAGTCAGCCTAAAACTTCGGTGTTTTCAGGGAACAAATTACTTTCATTAACCGGCTGTTCTTCCTGATCCATACCGAGTGATCAAGAAACACGGGAGAATTAGAGATCGGATTGCTGTCGCGAAATTGCATCCCCTGTCTCTGAAGAGTGATTCAGACCCAATCTAGTTGTATTTTGAACTCATCGACTGTCTTACAGTCCAGCAGTGAAGATGGCAATTGGTTCCACTCATCTATCACTCTACTCACGAAGAGGTTGTATTTAAGTTTGAGTCAGCTAATGGGCTTCATTAGCTTCAAATAATGCCCATTTTGACTCCAGCGGCGCTCGAAAAAACAGACTACCCGCTTCTTGCTCTTTCAACCAAGTCATTATCTTGAAAGTCTGGATGAAGTCACCTCTTTGTTGTCTTCTCTCCGTAGAAAAAAAGGCTCAGTGTGTTCAGTTTCTCCTTATATGATTAGTCCCTCATTCCCGCTATTATCCTAGTGGCTAACCGTTGCACCCTAGCAATGCAATTGATATCTTTCCTTAAGTAAGGCGTCTAAGCCTGCACTCAGTTTTATAACTGCGGTCTAACTATGGCCTTGTATATGGATGCGAAAACCTCAGCCTTCTCGACGACAGAGCCGCCTTAAGCTGGAATATTTGCCCCCTCACTTTTTGTGCGNAGTCCTCGCCGATCAAAATTCCCAGATCCAGCATTCGATCTACTTGAGCAAAGACCGTCGGTTCCGTGGTCGTAATCACTCGAACCGGAAGCCCTACGGTATTTAGAACATGACACTTGTTAGCGATTGGCTCCAAGTTCCACTTCTGTGTCCATCGGACAACCTTATTCAGATCAGGTTCTAGTTGATCTACAGGTCCTGAGTTCATTAGTTTGACGTCGTTGGCGAAGATGAAGGTAGTAACCGCTAGTTTATGTACAAAGTCATTTATAAACAGCAGAAAGGGCATCGGGCCTAGCACTGAGCCCTGAAGCACTCCACTGGATACGCTGCCAACGTTGGATATAGCTTCTCCCACCTAAACTCCATAGATCCGGTTTGTGAGGAAAGCTTTTATTTATCTAATTAGAGCTACTGGAAGACCAAAGCCCCTAAGCTTTACTAGTAGGAGCCGGTGGTTTGCGGAGCCGAAAGCTTTCCTGAAGTCCAGAGAGCACATCTCGACTTTCGAACCTCCATCTAACTTTCTTGTAACTTCGTTTCCAAAACAAAGAAGATTGCTCAAGCGGAACCTCTTTTTGGGGAAGGCGTGATAGGCGGGGATAATTAACCTATGTTGTGTGAGGTGCTCACAGAGAGCATTCCTAACAATGGCTTCTAAATCATTACACAGCACGCTGGTCAAACTTACGGGTCTGCAGTTACCAGGTTGCTTCCTACCTCCACTCTTGTGGATGGCTACCACTGTGGTAGTCGCCCAATCACTAAGTACTCTCCCAGCCGTGAGGGACTCCTGGAAGAGTGCGGTTATCGCAGGGGTGAGCACAGGAGCTGGTGGTTTGATGAAGGCCGGGTTTAGCCTGTCGCTGCCAGCAGAATTATTTACATTCAAGCTCTCCATGATCTTAATAACACTACTATCTGAGACTTCCACATCGCCCATTGGAGGGGTGTCTAAGCACTCTCGTGGGACCGCACATCCGTCGTCTATTTTATAGACGTTTTCAAAGTACCTCTCAGGCGTCTTACACTTTTCATAATCTGATACAGTCAACCCACCTCCGGGGATCTCCAAAGTGTCTACCAATATTCTTGGTGCAGTCTTCGATTGCACGTAGCTATAGTACCTCTTGGGCTCCAGGCACGCTCTATTGGCGATTTTAACTGGCTTGTTTGTATAATTTCTAGCCTTCTTATATTGTAGCCCTCGATCGTGCCCTTCTGTGAGAACGAATGCCTACCTACGAGCCCTTTCTTCTATGATGCGTTTAATGTCCAGCTTCCACCATTGCGGTTTGTGGGTGTTGTACGTCAACCAATTCGCACTTGAGTGACGCGTAGCCGAAACCGATACGAATCCCGAAATAAAACACGACTGATCCGCAATTTTCTACGGTACTGAATTAACGAAATTATTACAAATGTACAATAAAGCAAACCCCAAATATGCGGCCGAAAGCACTCAAGCAAGCGAGCCAGATATGATGTCCAGAGAGAGGCAAACAGTCGCTCACGTTCTCAAAACACGCAAAATTCAAATGTGCCGGGCATCAAATTAACTAATAAACAATAATGTATAGTGATTGTGATCGAGAAATGTCAATACAAGAGCAACACACAGATAAAGTTATTTCACCATAAATCATCATGGGTTTGGAAGGATTTTCAAAAATTCAACATGAAATACACCGGCCGCCAAAATCCTTCCTGCTCTCGTCTGAGTCAATGGGTTGGCGCAGGTCTGTGATTCTTGTTTACCTATCTACCTACATAGTCCATGCTGTCAGTGGTTTTATCTACGAACTGTTCAGCCTTCGCCGCATTCGTTGATCTTGACCTCCGACGACTTACACGTTTCTTCTGCATCAGTGCGCTTGCAGCCAGTCACACGATAAATTGATAGCAATGGGTCAAATGAATATCATTGCAGATAAAGTCTCCATGTGTAGACAAGGAGGGGAGAATGTGGGCGGTGTAATTAATGTTAATAATAATAATATTGTATATTTCACGAAGCCCGTGAGGCATGCACAAGGCGTGATCATATGTTCAAAATAATCATATGTACAATGACAGTACAGGTAAATAGATAAACTACTTGGAAGACGTACATACTGGAGTTGGTAGGGGAGCAGAACGAAAACGCTGTGTAAAC